>JAODAL010015231.1:0-84629 GCA_025379985.1 Phyllomedusa bahiana
AGGAAAGTATAGAGGTTAATGTCAGGGGCGGAGCCTGACTGAGGATGAGGATGGAGGATTGCGCGTCAGAGCTCCTGCTAGAGATCCTGTATGTCTCCTGTTTTCTAGGGAGAAATGCTGCTTTTAACCTCACACCTGAATTGGAAGGTTCCCTGAATGATCCATAGTCCTCAGAGTCGCAGTCATGGTGACTTGCCGCAACACAGAAGATATTAGAATGGTCAGGCCTGACTTTCAAGATGGCGGCCACACTCCTAGATGCTCCAGAAAGCAAGGTGCTGTAGGGATCTGGGGGCAGGACACTAACAACGAGCTAACAACACCCCAGAATAGATAAAGGACAGGGAACCTTCAAGATCAATCATGTCAGCATTTCCAACATACTTCTTAAGACAAAACCACAAATACTGGAAAATACTTGACCTAAAATATAACTCTTAATATTAACCCATTAAAATATCCCTAAAAAACCCTACACTTACCCTACTTCCTACACTAAATTCCTACCTATCACAATAAAGGGGAGCCCGACCCCTACCAGAACCTAACCTACCCAAGCATCACCCTATTGCACCATAGTATTAATCAATAGACACATATAAATATAGATATATTCAATGCCCAAGTAAATAGATCAAAATATGTATCAAAACACCTTAAATATCTCCTATTGTAACTGAATTATATAGGTATACACCAATACTACATTTAAAGCCCAGAATACAAGCAAACCAACACGTTTCCTCCCAAGATGCTGGGATTCTTCAGGGCCAGCAAATCGGGCTCAATTTTATATCAAATGTGCTCACTCAAAGATATATAATCCACACCGTATGCTCAGTAGCAATGAGTAGAAAGATTGATATATGTTAATGAACAATGGCTACATAGACAGGTGGTAACAAACGACATGGCACCCTATAAGATGTGTAATTAGGCAATACCAATATAAACAATGTCTCCAATAATGATCACAATCATCCAGTTGTTTTGCATAAATACATTACTACCAAGGTGCCATATTGATAAGTTAGGTAATACTCATTTCCTTAGATAGGAAGGACACTATAGCTAAATTAGCTTAATTTGGCCACTTCTCATCCTCTGGCACTGCCACAAGAGGTGCTGCAGCACCTAGAAAGCTAGACATGGCAGATGATAGCGAAGGGGAATGCTCAGAGTTTGAGAAGGAGCAAAGGGCAGCCTTGTAGGCTAAAAGAGCCAGGCCTAAGCACAGTAACATGAGGGAGGAAGATAGTTATGACACCCACTTTACGTGATGTTCACATGCAGTTAACAAATGCAATTCCTTCATATCTTTATTAAGTAATAAACTAGGGGGATTAAAAGAAGTGAAATTTCTCCGGCATGATATCAATGAAGTCACAGAACGTATTTCTGAAGTAGAGAACAGAGTAAGTGATTTGGAAGATAATAGGACACCTGTGCTTCGAGATACTCGCGGACTCAAGATATTGCTGCATTGTTATTAAAGACTGATGATCTTGAAAATAGACCCAGACTCAATAATGTATGCATAGTAGGTCTGCCTAGAAAAGTGGAGGGCTCTAACCTTTAGCGTTATTTCAAAAAATGGCTCCTAAATACATTTGACAAAGAACATATAACCCCTCTGTTTGCAGCAGAAAGAGCACATCATTTCCCTGCCAAACTGTTACTGCCTCGGGCACCACCTAGGTCTGTGCTTATGAAACTACTTCATTACAAGGATCAAGATATTATCCTGCCCACGGTGAGAGATATGCAAGATATACAGGTGGATGGGAATAAAATCGCCTCCTATCCAGACTTCTCGGCAGAGGTCCAAACATGTAGAGCACAGTTCTAAGATGTGAAAAGAAGGCTTCACAACTTGAATGTGCCATACACCATGTTATATCCAGCTAAATTACAAGTGCCAGGACAGGGGAAGACACACTTCCTTGAAAGACCTTAAGATGTCATAAATGGATAAATCATGTGGAAAGATCATTTAAAAGAAGTGCAGAAGTTGACACGTGATAAGGCTCAAGTGACTCTGTTTTGTTATCAAGTAGTGAATTGTGTCCTTTCTTTGTTATATGATGTAAGGATGTTTTCCATATAGATTTTTTAAGGTCACCCAGATGCATAGTTTTTCTTGCAGGTAGTGGGACATTTTATATTTCTCTAGTGCCTTAGTAGGCATCACTGGTTCCATGAAGAACTTGTGCCTTGACTGGGATGTACACAACCAGATTCAATACTATTTTTCTGTTTTTTCTTTGGTTATTGTTTTTTTTCTTGTTTTTATGTGATGCTTTGGGGTTTTATTTCTTGCTCTTTTACATTTGCTTTTAAAGTATTGTGGCAGAACGACCTCAGAGGGTCGCAGGATTCTGCCACTAGGTGGCGTACAGCAGGAGATCTGCTGCCGACGTGCCACCGAAATCCTGGATGCGGTGGGGGGAAGGCAACCATTTGGCGTCAGTAACCATAGGTTACTGACATGTGTAACTAGAATGGCTGCTATGCGGCTTGTGTTGGGTTGCTGAATTAAACAGGCTGAGTTTTAAATAAGAAGCCGTTGTCAGAGTGCCATCCGTTTGATCCAAGCGGCGATCCTGAGCTAAAAGACCCCAGGACGGTCCCGGAGGGGTCCCGAGTGAGAGGGAATGTCACATATGGTGGAGGTATGCGAAGGGCTTTAAATTTGGGACAAGAAATGGCACAGTTTAAAGTACAAAGGACTGTACGCAGAATTTAAAAGGCTGGAGGCTGATGTTGGTGCGGTGAATAAGAGGTCTGAAGAGGGCTGTTACCCGTGCTTAAATTTTTTCAACATGAAGGAGCTTATAAACTGCCTCAAGCAAGCAAATGTCCAGATGGTACAAACCATGGCTAAACAGCAAGCCAGCACCTATGTCGCATCTATGCGTGCTCACACAGAAGCGTTACAGGATATGAACAGGTTGTTGGCTCAACAGGTGGCCAGGTTAACTGAAGCTGTCAGCGTCAAGAAGACTGCAGAGGATGACCTGAGAGCCCGGATGTCAGTGAGAAAGGGCATGAGGAAGATGGCTGCAGGGGAAGATGTAGTTGCATTCCTTGCAGACTTCGAGTGGTTTGCTGTCCGTGAAAGACTGCCAGCGAGCAGTGGGCAGATTTTCCCGGGGCATTCTCACTGGAAAAATGCAGAGGTTCTACTGTGATGTGCCCCCGCAGAAAGCCATAGACTACCCCAAGCTAAAGGCAAAGATTCTGGCAAGCCTGGGGTTAACTGAGATGTAAAAGGCACAAAAGGATGCGGAACCAGAAGTGGGAGAGTCCGTTGCAGAGGGCATCCACCAGGACTGCTACAAGCAAAGGAAAGGTTTAGCTTCTGAAAGGCTGTGGATTCCTTACCCGCAGGGGTAAACTTTTGGGAAAAGGTGGGAGGAAAGATGGATTGTGCCAGGGTTCCAGGGGCAAACTCATTTCGTCAGGGAGGAGCCTGCTATCTCCCATCCAGCAGAGGGAGCCGTGTGGGGTGCCATAGAGCAGCAGATGTGCTCTGACTGCCCTCTCAGGAGAAGGCCAGAGAGGGTGCAGTACAAGCCTGGGAGTTCGGTGGATGCAGCCCCACCCATGGCTGAATGGACAGTCAGCAGGGGAGGGGCCAGACTGCACCAGACGCATACCCGGTAAGACTGTTCCACTTATTTATGACATGAATTTTTGAGACTGTCAGGCAGTCCAGAAAGTATCCTCCTCCCAGGGTGTACAAAATGGAGGCCCAGACTTGCTGCCAGGCCTGGGAAAGAGTCCTGAGGGTGGTGAGACTGTGAGATGTGGACTTGAAAAGTCTGAACTTAATAGTTATGACATATATGCAATGCCGTTTATTGAAAATGTTAATAATATAGCTTACCTGCCTGTGATCCATGACCCGGTTTACACAGCCTGAGCAGGGGAGGGGAGCGGGGGTCACAAAGTCAGCTCAAAATACTGCGTTCCTGTGTTAACAAGCAGCTAGAGGTGCGGTAGCAGAGAGTAGCTCTAGGGTGCCCCTAGAGGCATGGGGGAGCAGGGCCAGTGAAAGGGGTGGGTGTCCCGTGTGGTGGCCGTCGTAAATGGTCTACAGGGCCCCGCTACTGATGTACGTGAAGGTAAAAATGCAGTTGAGGTGCGCCCTAGTGGTTCTGGCTGGTATGCAAATGGTGCAGGTGCGTATGTTGGGTGTTGATGCACACTAAGGCCCCCTGTTCACACGGTTAAAAAATGGGCGTATTTCGGCCCTTTAATTAGCCCCGGAGTGCGAAAAATTTACGGGTGAAAAAGCCCGTCATTACGGTAACCACAGTTTCATAGAAAACTTGGATTAATTTCCCTCTCTGCTGGGCAAATTGCGGGCGGGGAGAAAAGTGACATGTGTTTACCAGGGGTGTATACGCGCGGGGGTAAGAAGTTATGGGCCAGCGAAGTGGGGCCCCCCGTCACTCCCACCCCCCCGCCCCGGCCACACGGGTAATTTTTGGGGCTAATTAGCCCCGCAGTTAAGCCGTTTTTGAACATACCCAAAAAGTTGTGTGAATCAGTTGCCGGAGAGCTGTGTTGACACAGTAGCAATAGGTCGCTTGCGGTGTGGAAAGGTGATGGATGGCCTGGTGTGAACTGGCCGATGCATTGCCGGGAAAGGGGAAAAGGAAAACCCCTGGAATGAGGGTTGTACCATGTATGAGGGGGATGGAGGTGAATGTGGTGGTTTTTGGGGGACCATGGGGAAAATACTCTGTGAAGAGTCTCTATTTCGGGGGGAAGGGCCCGGGCAATGTGTCAGTGGTTAAATGAATGATCGGGTATTATGCAGTGGGAAGATGAAAAAGTTGGCAAAGAGAACGTGGGCCAGGCAGTTTTTGTTTACACCCCTGGCAGGGTATTCCAGAGATGGAGCTTTGGGGTGGGAATCCAGATTTACCCTGCGGGGAATGAAGACGGGGCATCGGGTCTGTAGTGCACCCGGTTTAAACTCCCCAATGGGGCTGTATTGCCGTAGTTTTTATGCGGTGTCCCAAGACGCAGGGATGGGGGTTTGGGAAAAGGACTGTTGCCCCGAAAAAAGGATTTGTCAGGCGTAGGGATGGGAGGCCAGGGTGTTTGAACCCCGATAGTAGGAAAACCCTAGTAATGAAGGAGGTAAACGCTAAAAATTTCCCTTTTGTAGTGGTTTTCAGCAGTACCCTGAGATAACTAGAAAGGCATCCGAGAGTTCTTCTTGGAGGAGTTACGAGGTGTAGAAAAAAAGTCTCCTATGTTTGCAGTAAGTTGAACAGGTTCTAAGAGCTTTTTGTGCCCCCTCTGAGAGGTAAATCCGCATGGTGATGAGGTGGGGGATGTTATTTGGGATTTTCAGTAAACTTTTGATATGGGTTAACACTGTCGTGTTTTTGTTGACGATCCCCAAATAATAGAGAAAATCCATGACAGTGTCGGGGGGGGTGTTGATGTGGTGGGTTGTGCGCATTTAATGCGGGCCCGACACGGAATGTCCTGACGGAGTAAGAGTTCTCCCGGGTGATGGGTAAAAGGGATATTTGGGAAGTTTCACCAATGTGATGTGTAAGTGGTTGTGAAATTGCCGAGGGAAAGTGTGTTTTAAACCTGTGAGTTTTCAGGTGAGGATGAAAGGGTTTTAGAATTTTTGAAGTACTGGAATAAAAAGACCCGGGTTGCTGAGGTTGTCAGGGAGCCCTTTTCAATGAGCTTTCAACGAAAGTGGTGACTCTTTATTAAGGAATGTATGGTTTGGGCCCTTTTGTAAAATGTAATGAATCCCCGGTCAGGGTTGGAAATGAGGGTCAGAGTCATTGTGATGGTGAGAAATTTGGCTTTTTGGTGGTGTTTTAACCCAGACTACAAGTCGGTGACAAAACGGTATGGGGAAAAGGGCCCCAAAGGGGAAAATGTGTGTCGCCCCCGAAGTGAGATTCCCGGAAAAGGTGTGAGATGGCTCCCCTGTGTAAAATGTTTTGACCCCGGAGGAAGGGTTTTGCAAGGTGAGAAAAGACCTGCGGCCCTTTTTATCAAGGGGGGGTATGTGGCAGAACGACCCTCAGAGGGTCGCAGATTCTATCAACTAGGTGGGTAACAGCAGGAGATCTGCTGCGACATGCCACCGAAATCCTGGATTCGGTGGGGAAGGCAACCATTTGCGTAGTAACCATGGTTACTGACATGTGTAACTAGTATGGTGCTATGCGGCTTGTGTTGGCTTGCCTTTCCCGGGACGGTCACAGTGTTGGGTGGGAGGCCGTCCCCACATTCCAGGCCAGGTTCGGTTCCAGTTCCAGGATTTACCAGGCCTATAAAATGCCTGTCTCTTCAGGTGATCAGGGGGCGTGGTCTGCTAGCTGGCAGTGCAGCAGAGGACCTGGGAAGAGGCTCTTGCCCCCAAGAGGCTTGAGAGAAGCCAGAATCAGTGAGTACTGGTAACGTGTGTGTGGTGCATTGGCGATAGGCCTTGACCACACGTTAGAGAGGGATGTCATATGTTTATTTAGTGGCTAGACAGCCTAAGGATTTTGGTTTGATCTGGTTTTGTTTCTAAATGACTGTAAACTGTGCCGAAATAAACAGGCTGAGTTTTAAATAAGAAGCCGTTGTCAGAGTGCCATCCGTTTGATCCAAGCGGCGATCCTGAGCTAATAGACCCCCAGGACGGTCCAGGAGGGCGTCAGACGTGAGAGGAACGTCACAGTATGTATTACTGATTTTAATAGGGTGATGTCTCACTGCCAATGCTGGGATTTTCTAGTACATATATTGACTTGTATGATGGCGGATAAAATATCTTTTGTCTCCTGGAATGTGAGAGGACTGAATGACACAAATAAGAGGTATGCGACTTTTCAATATCTTGTGAAATACGCACCAGCAATTTTGTGCTTCAGGAAACTCATATGACAGGAGATACAATACGCTTTATTAACGAATCTGGTTTTTACCCACTTCAATATACACAAATCATTCTAGAGGTCTTAGTGTGCTGATTAATAAGAATATATCATTTGGATGCAATGAGGAAATTTTGGATGGGGAAGGAAGATTTATATTGTAAAATATCTAACATTTATTTTGCAATTGCTTTAGAATACATTTCTCTTCCATATAGCTGTATTGTTACTAAATTGATTTTCTTTCTCGGTTCCCCAAATTACCTGTCATTATGCGAAGTGATTTAAATATGGTAGTTCACACACATCCCCATGGGGGACAAAGTTTAACCTCTTTTGGTACTATGCTGCAAGAATTGTCACTGATAGATCTATGACATGGTAAACGTGGATACTCGACAAAATAGTACCTATTCCTCTTTGTCATGTATTGATTTGGTAATAAGTAACACAATAGCTTATAACCTAGTGCTAGAAGTTGAACATCTGGAATGTAACTGACATCCCTATTTTATTGAAGTTGTGGGGACAATCTCATATAATTAAGGGTCTGAAACTTTGGTAACGTAACCCATTGTGGTTGGTATTTATAGATCCTTGTCATAGAGGAAGCCTTAAAGGAATATTTAGAAGTGAATAAGCTAGGATAAGCTAGTCCTCACTTGGTTTGGGATGCATTAACGGCTTTTACCAGGGACATGTTCATCCAGCAGATAGGCATAAAGCTGAGTGGGGTCTTGTGGAACATGATTTGAAAGAGAGAGTCCATGTTACAGAGTTAAAATGTATTGGAAATAAGTGTCAAGGCACAATGCAAACATGAAGAGAGGTACAAAGTTAAATGCCTATGCTCCTGAAACAGTTGCGAATAAAAGAGGCTTCCTGAAGCAAACATATTTTGAGGGCAGGACACTTATTATCATCTGTTGTCAAGGTGCAAATGGGTTCATCATATATAACTAACTGTAGAGGACCAGATGGATTACTGGCACCTGATTTGGAAGAAATAGTGCAAATTATGTATGATTTTTATAAATGGTTATATTCATCTAGATTAGAGGTTATCTCTACCCAAATTGAGAACTATCTAAAAGAAGTTAATCTTAAGAAATTATTATTCAGAGTCAGGAACTAGAAGCCCCAGTTCAATTAGAGCAAATTCAAAAAGCTGTACAAACACTAGGGAATAATAAATCACCCGGAAAGGATAGGCTCCCCAATGACGTATATAAAAAGTTTGGTGAAACCTCTGTACATCAGCTGTTGGAGGGATGTCAGTATTCAGTGGATCAGCGTTGACTCCCACATTCTATACAGGAGGCAGTCATTATTACATTGCCTAAGCAGGGAAAAGACTTACTATTACCTGAGTCATATAGACCACTTTTGCTGGTAGATTCTAAAATACTAGCAAAGGTTCTTGCTAACTGATTATCCCAGATAATTACCACGCTGATTCATGAAGATTAAACTGGTTTTATACCTGGTAAATCTACAGCCATAAATATCAGGCGACCTTATCTTAATTTGCAATTAGAAACTGAAAATAAGGGGTCTAGAGTCGTATGTTCTTTAGATGTTGCTACAGCATTTGACAGCTTAGAATGGCTATTTTTATGGGCAGTTATGAAGCAGATGAACTTTGGGCCTTCCTTTATTTCTTGGGTGAAACTATTTTACACATCACTTAGGGTTTGTATGAGTGTTATTGATATCATCTCTCAGTCTTTTAATCTCAGTAGAGGTACAAGAGAGGGTTGCCCAATGTCACCATCATTATTTGCTATTACCATTGAGCCTTTGGCAGAAATGATTAACCTACATAGTGACTTAGTGTTTTTTTAGAGAGGCAACTTAAAAGAAAAGATTGCATTATACACAGATGATATGCTCTTTTTATTTTTTTTTAGTTAATGCCACTTCGTCCTTACAGGTGACAGTTGCGGTCATTAGTGAATTTGAATACAAAGTTAGAAATTAATAAGATTATTATAATTGATCTTATTCAGAATAGGACACAACCCAAAGCGTTAATCTCTATGATGTATTCTCATTTGTTGAAAAAAAAAATATGCACAATTTTCATCATCCTTTCATGTTAAATGGGAGGGTAATATTGCACTGTTAAAGGGAGGATTATGGGATGAGATTCTGCAAATGATACCCAAAATCTCTATTAGTGAACAACATTGTCTTTCACAAATTTGTTACACAAGGTATGCTGTACAACTCAATTTTTATATAACATTGGATTGAGAGATTCACCATTTTGTAATAGGTGCAATATACATCCAGCAAGTCTATTGCATTTGATGTGGCACTGTTCGACATTGGAATGATATTGGAAAAAGGTTGTGCCTTCTATCAATCAAGTGTTTTCTGTTTCTCTAGACAGTACATCACTGACTTGCATTTTGGGTAATGTAGATGATCTAGGTTTGGATTATAATGAAAACATAGCTGTGGCTCAATTATTATCTATGGCAAGAAAAGTAATTGTTCAGAAATGGCCTGATGGAGATCTGCCTACTGCTGCTGAGTTTGTTTATTGGTTGAAATCCCTGGAAAAAGGATTTTATCAGAAAAGAGATTCTGTTCCTAAATGTGATCCAAATGGCCTAATTTCCTTGGTCTAGCTCCTAATCATTTAATGAAAGATAGATTTTTTTTGTTTCTAATTTGTAGAAAGAAGCACCGTAGTAAAGTGTTCCTGGCATTGGAAGAGATTGTTAACTTGAGAAGTACTGTATATTGTTATCCTCAAAGGAGCAAAAGTCACTTGAATTATAATTATTTTATATGTATGATGGAAGGTTGGGGAAAGGGATATGTTTGTTTGTACTGTGTTTCTTGAAAATTGTTTAAAACATCAATGCTAAATTATTCAATAAGAAAAGAGGTAAGTGTTAGTATATATGGAGGTTTAGGACTGTGAGTAGATTAATGTCAGAATCCCTGGTGATCAAGTACAGTGAATGGAGTTAATGTCGGTAAATCTGATGAAAGAAAGTTAAGGGTGTTTATTCCAGTATCTCAGATGGTCTTGGGATGTAAAGCAGTTAATGTAAGGATCCCAGGTGTTCTATAGCAGTTTAATTGTCAATTTTAATATCCCTGGTGAAGAACAGTGGAAGGGTTATACTGTATGTTTGGCATGTATGGTTACACTCCTCTTCCATTTTCTCCATGCACTGATTATTCAGATTATTGCAGTGAGCGTATACAGAGAGCTTTAACTGTAGGTCACACAGTTCTCCTTGTGATCAGAAAAAGCTATTGAGGAATAATTTGTTCTATCATTTAAGGGAGAGTAGAAATTAGTGTGGTGAGAGGGTCTGTGGACAACTGCAATATAGCTACACCACTGTTTAAGCTATTGACTTTTATACTAGTATACTCTTTTGTTGAAGCTTAGACTGCAGACAGTAAATTAATAATCACAGTAATGTTCTATGTTTTGTTCTTTACAGACAGAACTGATTAATAAACCACAACTCAGGAGCAAATGAGGAGATAGAGATCAGCAATATATTCAATTCACTAAAATGTTGGTACATTGTGGTGATGTTCATTTATTTGAACTATCACACATGAGAAAATGTGTCATATTATATTAATTTCCTTACTTCTCTGTCTAATGACTACCCTGGAAAATCTAGTAAAAATAGTAGCAGGTGTATTACTATTAGTAATCTATACAAAACTGTGGGATGTAATGATAAACACGAGGGTGCACAGAAAATTATGTATTTAGTTCTTTTGCTTAATCAAGAAACTAAAAAACTCAGAAATTATTTAAAGGACAAAATATTTTGAAACTGTTAACCTTTGCAAAGTATTATTAAAGTATTATTAAATACACTATGAAGTTAGCAAAATGCCTCAATGTTGTATGGCAAATTAACCCCTTTCCGCCGTAGCCAGTTTTGGCCTTCCTGACAAAGCCCAATTTTTTTAAATAACTTTTTGAAACTTTTACCTATCCATGTGATTCAGAGATTGTTTTCTCAACACATTGTGCTTTAAGTTAGTAAGAAGTTTTAGTCCATACAATCCCTGTTTATTTTCAAAGTTCAAAAATTTCTGTGTGCAAAACAGATAATTATACCAAAATAGTTAAGAACTTGCACCTACCATATGTCTACCATAGGTTGGCATTTTTAAAATGTCTTTTTTACGACATTAGGAGGCTTTTAAATTCTGTAGTATTTTTTAACATTTTCAAGGAAAATTGTAACATAGATTTTGTTAGGGACCAGTCCAGTTCTGATGTTGCTTTGAGGGCCTGCATGTTAGATACCCCCATAAATGACTCAATCTAATAAACTACACACCTTAAAGTATTTTAAACCGTGTTTAGGAGGTTTGCTAACCAATTAGGTATTTCACAGAAATCAAAGTAAAGTTTAAAGGTGAAAATTCTAAATTTCACTTTTTACCAAATTTTAAATTTTTAGCCATTATTCACTGAAACATGGTAGATGTCACAAGGGAAATGCAACGCAACATAGATTCCCCCAATTCTGCCTTTTTTAGAGGTATCCCATATGGTCCTCTTGCTATTTGACTCAACAAGCCGCAGAGTAGGAAGAGAACCTACTGGACTTTGTGGTCCCGTTTTTAAATGCAATTTTCTTTTCCAGGGTTGTAGGAACACTAAGGTGCTAAAACTTCAAAAACACCCTTAAAAAGACCCCTTATTGAAAAGTACACCCTTTAAGGAATATATACACGGTTGTAGTGAGTATATTTACCCCATAGGTGTTTCACAAATTTATTTACAGTTAGGCTGTGAAAATGAAAAAAAAAATTTCCAACAATCAACAAATTTAGCTGAAAATGTTTAATTTTTACAAGGAATACTGGGAAAAAAAGCACCCCAAAATGTATTACACAATTTCTTCCAAGTTCAGCACTACAATACAATATATAATACAATACAGGGTAAAGGGCTGTTTGGGTGCATGACAGGGCATAAAACAGAGGAAGCACTATTTGGCTTTTGGAACGCAGATTTTGGTGGGTGCCAGTGTTGCATTTACAAATCCCCCAAAGTACCAGAACAGGTGAAGCCTTTCAGGTGTCACCCCATTTTGGATTCAACACACTTCATGGATCTCATCTAGGGGTGTATTGTGCATTTTGGGCACACAGGTGTTCCATAGCTTTTTAGTACTGGGCTGTGAAAATGGGGGGGAAGCAGTTCTGCCATTGTTTTTTGGACTTCATCTTTTCACGGCACTGTTCGGTAAAAAATGAAGGGTAACTTTTTTCTATGCCCCGTCATACAATTACAATGAAAATTTTTTATATTTGTTTTTTTTATGTTTTTATTACTTTTAAAAACAATAGAAATTGTTAAAAAAAAAAAAATTTTTTTTTTTTATGCTTCCCAAAATCGATAGCCTAACTGTTTTATTTTCCCTTTTTTAGAGCGATTATTGGGGTTGTTTTTTGCCATAGTTTACATTTTTTTTTGGTACCATTAAGGGGGGCCCCCTTTGGAAAAACCAAAAAATCGGGTTTTTTTTCAAAGGTTTTTGGGAGGGGTTTTGAAACCCAAAAAACCGCAATCCCCGGTAGTGTTTTTTTCTTTTTAAAAGCAGTCACCAAGCTAGCTTTACTCAAAAGGCGCGTTACAGCTATGCCCCAATTTGGGATAGTTTTTTTAAAGTTTTTAAAAGCTTTTTTTACAAAAAAAAACCCAAAATTTTTTTTTTTTTCAAAAAGGAAAAACTTTTTGCATCCAATAGTCTTTGAAAACCCTAACTTTTTTATTTTTTCTATGTAAAGGAGGGGTGTATGGACTTTTTGTGAGATGGGTTGACTTTTTTTTGGGGAAACAATATTTTTAAAGGCAAACTTAAATTTTATTGCTTTTAAAACATTTTTTTTTTTAAGGCAGGATGAAAAATACAGCAATCCTATATGTTTTTTTTATTTTTAACAGCGCTCACCGTGCAGTATATATGACAAGTTAGTTTTACTGTCAGTCGATACGATTATGTCGACACATGTTCCTGAACCAGCGTTTTTTTTTTTTTTGGGAATTCCCTGTGCTAAAGATTACTTTTTTCACTTATTTGGTGAACATCTTTGAAACAGTGGTGTATTTCTCACATACACACATCTCCATTACACCATTTTCAGTCTTAGGGGATATTCTCTCTTCCCAAAGAGTTATTTTTTTTCATTTATTTTTTTGAATAGTGTTGACGATTATTATCACAAATTTAAAAATCGGAAATTTTTTTTATGTTTGATCGAATTTTTAGATCATGCGTAATTTGGGTTAAAAATTTGTGCATCATCTATTAAGATGCGCCATTTTCGGCGCTTCCGTCTTTTTTGGGTCCCCAGAAAAACACTTACAAATAGAGCGGGGTGAATGTGGTGCGATCATGACTGGGATGTGTCTTTTGCTTTGGGCTGGAAAAATCACAGGGGCCCGTTTACATAAACAGCCCTTCCGTTATGATCAGGTCTCAGTGTCCATAGCAGGGGGAAAGTGCCTGCCTGTGTCCAAACAGCTCAGGGGAAATTATCTATTTCTTCACAAGAAAGCTTTACTGTTAGCATGATCCTTACAAAATTAGTTAATCAGAGATTGGAAGATTTTATATAGTTAGGGGAGAAATTTTTAAAGGAGATCTACCCGTAAAGTCACGGGGGGAGCGGGGGGCGGGGGGGGGCCCCCGGGCGAACAAACAAGCTCTATAAAAAAATACGGATAAATTCACCAAGACTTTGCAAAACTTGCACTGCAAACTTTATTATTAACATTTTCTATTGAAATATTTCCTGGGTATTTGGGGGGCCTAAACTTTTTTAGGATACACACTTTTTTAGTAATGCAGGCTCTTTTAGTGCAAAACCCCTTTATTTTTATAAACATTTCAGAAGGTTTCTTTTTCAATTTTGCCAAATCCCTTTGTTGATATAGCCACCCTTTCAGTTTTAAAATTTGAATCCACAATTTGTATTTAGCACAGGTTGATAGGTGCCAAAAATAAATTTTATTATACGAAAACATTACAGATAAGTTTTTTTTTCACTTTTGCGCACTACAGCTTTTGTTTTTGAGGCACCTTTTGCATTTAAATGTAATACGAAATTTTGTAGTCACCACAGGTGAATTGAAAAGAGCCAAAAAAACCTTTTATTATCCAACAATAACGATACGTGTTTTTCACTTTGGCACTACCTTTTTTTCATTGGGGCATTTTGCACTAAAGTAAAAAAGCAATTTTGTAGTCACCACAGGGAATTGAAAGGGCCAAAAAATACCTTTTTTTATCCGAATACATTCAAAAGTGTTTTTTGACTTTTGGCCCAGTCCAGATTTGTTATAAGCCACCTTGCATTTAAATTTGAATCCAAATTTGTTTGTTACCACGGGTAATTTATAGGTGCCAAAAAAACCTTTTATTATCCAATACTTAAGAACTTTTTTTTTTTGCACTTTGCCCAGTCCAGTTTGTTGATAAGCCACCTTGCATTAAATTTGAACCACCCAATTGTGTAGTTACCACAGGGGAATTGTTTGGGTGCCAAAAAATCCTTTTTTATCCAATACATTACAAACTGTTTTTTTCACTTTGGCGCACTACAGTTTTTCATTGAGCCCCTTTTCACTTACATGTGAATACAGAAATTTTGTAGTCACCACAGGTAAATTTGATAGGTTCCAAAAAAAACCTTTTATTATCCAATACTTTAACGATACGTGTTTTTTCATTTTGGGCGCACTAAACAGTTTTTGTCTTTGGGGCCCCCCTTGCACTT
Organism: Phyllomedusa bahiana; assembly: GCA_025379985.1. NCBI lineage: Eukaryota > Metazoa > Chordata > Amphibia > Anura > Hylidae > Phyllomedusa > Phyllomedusa bahiana. Next base: position 14,697 of record JAODAL010015231.1, read on the forward strand.
ACAGGAATACAGCAATTTTTTAGTCACCACAGGTGAATTGATGGGTGCCAAAAAATCCCTTTTTATTTCCGAATCCATTTCAGATACTTTTTTTTGCATTTTTGGGCCCATCCGATTTGTTGATAGAGCCACCTGCAGTTAAATTTTAATCCAAAATTGCTAGTTACCACAGGTGAATTATGGGGTGCCAAAAAAACCTTTTATTACCGAAACATTTCAGATACGTTTTTTTTTCACTTTGGCCAGGCCAGCTTTGATTTAGATCACTTTGCATTTAAAATTTTGAATACACAATTTTTAGTCACCACAGGCGAATGAAAGGGCCCAAAAAAATCCTTTTAATACGTATACTTTCAGACAAGTGTTTTTTTTCATTTTTGGTCAGTCAAGCTTTGTTGACAGATCTACTTTGCATTAAATTTGAATCCACAATTTTGTTTTGATTTGAGGGATTGAGAATAGCTGGATTTTGCTGTTTTTTTAATAAGAGATTTTCCCAAAAAACTCTTCCAACCTTCTCAAATTTTTATAATTCTAACAGGGAGCAAATTTCAGGGGGTAACGAGAAAAGAGGGGGGTGGGACGGGGAGGTAGAGGTACGGAGAAGGGCCCTTCCAGGCTGGCACAACACGCATGCCAGCGTCATAAATTTGCAGGACCCACCCCTGCATCGGGGGCAGGGCCCTGTGAATCTCAAAACGAACAGCGTCGCCAATCTGTCCTTCATGGTTAATGCAACCTGAACCCCCACATCTACCCCCTCGTCCCCCAGTCACGGCCACAAATGCGTCACAGCATAAAAACCCCCCAACGAAGCACCCAAAATTCAACCTGTACCCCCAGGGAAAAACCAAATTTTCTAAAGCCCCTCTTTGATGACAAAGGGCCGTTGGGGTCAGAAGGCATTTTAAAAGACAAGAGGCCAAAGAGGATATTTTCTCTGCTTGCCCGCCCAGTTACGAGCCATCAGGGAGGAAAGGGAACCCGGGTCAATCCAAAAACCCCGGGGCCGTGGGCAACCCTTGCATCCCTCTTGTTTGTAGCCCCAGCTCCTGAGCAGAATTCGGACACGAATCCCTGGTTATAAAATATGAAGACATTGGGGACCAACTGGTTTTTTTTTCAGCAAAATTTCTTGCGACGCTTCATCACGGCGAGAGGAAGACAGGGTAGGTCAGTAACGGTTCCGCCTAAAAAAGGGAAGGCAGCACAGAAACCCTGATATTTCCGCCAGCCAGGGTCAGCGCAAACCCCCCCTTTTCCTTATCGCCGTCAAAAAAGGCCCAGGACCCTCAACCCGGGGCCCTTCTTTGAGCAAGCCCTGATTCACCAGCGATGCATATGCCGCCTTTGCAGTAAACGCAAAGTAGAGGCAAAACCTTAGTGGAAAAAACCACCACCAACTTTCATTCGCATGCACGAATGCATGAGTTTAAATGGGGGAATACTTGGCCAAAAAAGCCAGACCGCCCCGGGCCCCCAACCACTGTCACCCCCCTCTGTCCCCCCCGCCGCCCCTCCGCCACCCCAAGTTTTCCCACTGCCCAGTCCTCAGTCATGATCAGGGATCCCCCTCCCTCAACCCACCGTCGCCCAAAAACCACCAGCACCACCAAGACCCATCCTCCCCCTTCCCTCCCGCCATTTGATGACCTGCACCCGTACAGCGCCATCTAGCAGCCACCTTCTGTCTCCATTTTTGGGGCAGAAGAAACCTTTAACCTAAACCATCCCAAACCATTGTCAGGCATTGTCAGGTTTTTGGGCCTTTGGGAAAATTTTTTTCCTTTCCGTTGGTTGACACAGGATTGGGGTTCCCCACTCCATGGCCCTTGCCTCCCCCCAAAATACCAATCCCAAAAAGGCATTTTTATTGCCAAAAAGCCACCCCCCCCCCCAGCCACGTTCTCAAAAATTTCAACCCCCCCCCCTTGTCTGCATCTGGGGCCCCCCCCCGGAAAAGCCATTTTTACCACCGACACAGGGAAATATTAACAACGGTCAAGGCTGCTATATCTCTGTGAAGCTCACGGGTGAGCGGTGGAATGTCCTCTGGGGGGAACGGGGGGGCTCTCACCCTCGGGCCCCCCCCTTTTTAAAAAACCGCGGGGGGAGGGTTCTTTCCCCCCAAGTCCTCTGGTCATCACTCCCCCGAGAAACCGGGCCGGGGTTGAAAAAAACTTTTTTGGGGAACCGTCACAACCAGGTCAGGACTGTGGACGGCCTCCCAAACGAGACCGAGCCTGGCGGTCCAAAAAACCTTGTCCAAAAGGGTGGTGTGCGAAAAAGGGGGCGAAAATCTGCTGGCCCCCTTAAAACGGAAGCAAAACACACCCTTCCCCGGGCACATTTATGAAACCTTTGTCTCCAAAATTTAAAAAAGAGCTCCCCCCGGGTCGGGATGAAAGCTGGGGAAGCTAAAAGTCTAATTTCGCATTTCGCCGGGGCCCCACCCTGCTTCCCCCCGGTTTGCGTTGCAGCGTCACTCGCCTCCCCTTAACCGTTCATTTTTTTACGGGGAAACAGCGGAATTCCACCCTCCACATGCCCCACGATGGGGCAGCAGCGAATGCCATTACGCAGTAGAAGGACCATGGCCGACAAGCAGGGGTGCGGACCCGGGGTGTGGCCACCGAGATGGAGGCAATAAAGACCTGCACCAACCTTGCCCGTTTTGAAGAAGCCACCAAAATGGCATGCGGCAAAGCCCTTGTCACATAGCATTTGGGGAACTTGTTCTGGAACAATCGTTGGACACCCGAAAAAACAGGTCCCCGCCACCGACGGAAAGAGACGGACACAGACGGACCACGGAGCCTTTCTCTTCCCTGAATCCACAACCCACAGTTCCCCAATTTTTTTCGGTCTTTTATTTAGGGATTGGTTCGGGGCCAGGGGTAGTGCAAGCACATACAGTCCAGGGGCATCATCCGGCAAGCAGGGCTGTTTTGAAGCTGTTCCGAGGAAGCGGAGGAGGGGGAGGGGGTATTCCAACACCGACGTTACCACACCCTGCCTTTGGAAAGAGGTTGGGGCGAATTTTAGGGCGATGTTTTTGTATTTTTTCCGGACCCAATAACTTCTGGGACCAAAATGGGCAATGGCCCCCGCTCGCTCCCACCCAAAGGTTTGTCCTGCCCCAAAACCCGTCACATCGAGCGGACCTTTAGCACAGCTGGAGGGGTCATTACAACAAACGCATCCGGCTTTTCCCCACAGATAATGTGGATCTTTTGACTTTCACAAGATGAACAGGATGATCTCGTAGTTTTGGGCCCCAATTGCCGAGGCCCCCATTAGTTCCGGTCTACTTCACATCCCCTTCAAACAAAAAGGTCCCCCTTTTAAAACTTTTTTTAAAAAAAAACAATTTTTTTACTGCAATTTTATTCCCTTTTTCCCAACAGTTCATTTTGTTTGGGTTTTTTTGTAGGGGACTGTAAAAGCACAAGGTTTCATAACACACCGTATTTCCTTAACTCACTTTTTCTTTAGAAGTTTTTTGCATTTTCAAAGGGTTTTTAGGTTTATGTTGTGGAGATACAGCATATTATGGTCCTTTGGAACAAAATAGGCTTTTAAGTGGCAATTTTTCCCTCACAATTTTTTAAAAGTGGGGAGAATCATATTTTTAAAATTTTTTTTTTGGGCATGTGCGGAGAACGCAACAAACATGGTCCTTTGAACAAAAGGGGCTTTTAAGTGGCATTTTTTCCCTCACAATTTTTTAAAGGGGGTGGAGAAGTCATATTTATAATTTTTTTTGGGGTCTGTTCTGTAGATACAGCAATAACTGGGCCCTTTTGGAAAGAAATGTGGCTTTCAAGTGGGATTTCTCCCTCACAATTTTTAAAACAGTGGCGAGAAGTCATTTTTAAAAAAATTTTTTTTGGGCATGCTGCTTTAATGCACAATCTAAAGGTCCAAAAATAAAAAAATGTTGTTTTTCTTTAAAAAGACATTTGTTCTTCACAATTGTCCAAAGTGGGTCAAGGGGCATGCTTTTGAATTTTTTGGGGGGATTTTTGCTGTGACATCAGCTAACTAAGGTCCAAAATAAAAAAAAAAAGTTGTTTCCTAACAGCATTTGTTCTTCACAATTTTCCAAAGTGGCTCAAGGTTCATGCTTTTAATTTTTGGGGGCATTTTGCTGTGACATGCGCTAAACTACAGGTCCTAATAAAAAAAAATTTGTTTTTTTAACAAATTTTGTTCTTTTACAATTGTCCAAAGTGGCCAAGGGTCATGCTTTGAATTTTTTGGGGGGGGGATTTTTTTTTTTTTGACATTTGGGATTCTACAGGGCCTATTAAAAAAATTTTTTTGTCTAACAGACACTTTTTCTTCAATTGTCAAAAATGGCCAAGGTGATGGTGCTGTCAAAACAGGGAAAGGTAGACACGTTAAAGGGAAAATAGAAAAAACTTGTTTTTGCAAATCTTAACATAGCACAATCCCTTATTGGACAACCCATTTAATACAATTAAAAAAAAAACAAAGACTGGTGGGGTTCCACCTATTTTAAAAATGTGTTTTCTAGAATTAAACTATAAAAAACTTTCATGTAAAAATAGCTGGAAAAAACTCCCCCGAAATTGTACAAGGGGGTACACGGAAAACTTGACCAAATGAGGTATTCAGGACATGGATTGGAACAGGCCGAGAACAAAGACAGAGACAATTTTTCCGACGTGGTAAAAATGAGAAAAAAGAATGCCAAAAAAAAAGGGCACCTGGGGGGAACAGGAGCGTTAACCACCAATTTTCCCGTGAACCTCAATTGGGCCCACTCCCTACGGAGGGCAAGCGCACCCAGGGCAGGGACATATATATCCGGAAACAAAAAAGGTGGTTGAAATACTCCTTTTTCCGGCACTTTTTTTAAATGGGGGTCATTTTTGTTTGGGGCCATGCTGTGGGCCCCGGCCCGGGATAGTCTATGTCCAGTGAAACTAAAAAAGGGGTTCAAAGACTCCCTTTTTCCGGCACTTTTTAATCTGGGTTAGCAGGTTTTGGGCTCTTTCTGTTGGCCCAGGACAGGGATATCTATTCCTGAAACAAAATGGTGTTTAAAGACCCTTTTTCCGCACTTTTTAATCTGAGGTCAGCAGTTTTTGGGCCCAGCTTGGGCCCCGGGCAGGGATATCTATGTCCCGTGAAACTAAAAGGTTGGTTGAAATTCCCCTTTTCCGCACTTTTTAAACTGGGGGTCGCAGGTTTGGGGGGTCAGCTGTGGCCCAGGGCAGGTATGTCAATGTCCAGGAAACTAAAAGTGGTTTAAAAAAACTCCTTTTTCCGGACTTTTTAATCTGGGGGCATGCAGGTTTGGGGCTCATCTGGGCCCAGGGCGGTTTTAGTCAATGTCCAGTGAAAAAAAATTGGTTAAAGACCCCCTTTTCCCCCCCACTTTTTAAACTGGGGGTCAGGGAGGTTTGGGGCTCATGCCGTGGCCCGGACAGGGTTATCAAATCCAGAAACTAAAAAGGTGGGTTGAAAGACCCTTTTTTCTGGCACTTTTTTTTAAACTGGGGGATGCAGGGTTTGGGGGATGCTGTGGCCCAGGGCAGGGATATCCCCTTCCAGTGAAAAAAAAAAAATGTGGGTTTAAAGACCCTTTTTTCCGGCACTTTTTAAAAAGGGGGTCAGCAGGTTTGGGGTCATTTTGCGTTCCAGGACAGGGAATTCAATGTCCCCTTCAAGTAAAAGTGGTTCAAATCTACGCCTTTTGGCTTTTTTTAATTTTGGGGCATTCAGGTTTAAGGGGATGCGTGGGGACAAGCGGGATGTGAAAGGCCCCTGATTTTTTTTCTGTGGCTTTTATAACCTAAGTGTGTTTCCTAAGATGTAGCACGTATCCATTTGACTGTTGTGGATGTTAATTCCAGCTTCTCCAGCCTGTTTGGGTGTAAGAATGAAGGTGTTGTTGCTCCCCATAGACTTTAATGGTCATCGATCATAATCTACCATCGACCATCGAATATCTTGTCGATGATGGTCGGCTATCGACCATCGACCGATGTCGATGGCCAACGTAATCGCTCAACACTGTATAGAGATGAGCGAATTTCTCAAAAATTGAATCGCATTAAAAGCTATTTCCTAGCTTTAGAGAGCCTGTATGGTGTTGTAGAACATTGTGCCATGTAGAAATATGCATAGGGAGTGTGGTTTGGTATTGAAAAAATGTTGTGATTTAGTATGACATGGAGATGACAGGTTTCACTCTTAGAATCGCTTCAAACTTCACTTATCTGGGCAGTTACAAAGTCAAAACTGACCAAATAACTGAAGTGGGAACGCAGCCTAGACAGGGTAATGTCAGCGCCTGCTAGAAAAACCAAGCAGAGGGCCAAGATTCCACTATAGCGTCAAAGAGCGCATTCCTTTTGTACTGTCATCAGATGTTCCACAGATTATTACAGATCCTGTTCTGTTAAACGCTGATACATGTAGAGCCCCCTCAAAAGAGTGGAGAGGGTGTCGGCAGTAATTTGCGTTGACGTCAATGATCATTTTGCCCTTCCTTTGATCCATCTGTGTCTGCTTTTCAATCGGTCAGTAATCCAACAGTATTGCTAAAGCCAAAAAGAAACAGGAGTTGATCCAAAACAAAAATTAAAAGTAAATTAAATAATTGCATGTCTTCTGTGTTTTGAATCCTCTCCTGCTTTTGGCTACCTAATCATCAGACAATCCTGATGCAAACAATGGACCATGTCATACTTGCCTTACGGCTTCTCCAAAGATACAATCAGTTGTGTTTGTCCTTTCCATTCCTTCTGACAGATTAAAATAAGAGGAAAACCAAACATAGTGGCAACATCATAGAGTGGTGGAGGGTGGAAATAGCATTAGGAAACCACAGGGTGGTCAAGTGAGAGAGGGGTCAGTTGGCAGCAGCATGAGTAGGCCACAGAGTGGCACAATGACATAGTGTGGAAGTGGTAGCAGCATGAGTAGGACACAGAGTGGCACAATGACACAATGTGGAGGTGGCGGCAGCAACAGCAGCAGCATCAGGCCAGAGAGTGGCACAATTATATAATTTTGAGGTTGCGGCAGCTAGGTGACATAATGAGGAGATGGCGGCAGCAGCATCAAGCCACAGAGAGTGATATGGTGACGTAGCCTGAAGGTGACAGCAGCAGCAGCATGAGGAGATCTGAGTGGTGAGGTGGCAGCAGCATCAGAAGGCTACATAATGACCCAGTGAAGAGTGGGGAGGTGGGTGGCAATACCAGTCCCTGGTAAAGATGGTGGGTGGTAGAAGGAGCAGCTGTCAGCAGATGTGTGGCATCAGGCTGCTCACTGTCCTCAAATAGTTTGTCCTTGTTGCATAGTGGCACAGAGTCCACAGCACATAGTAGTTCTCTGGGTGAGGGAACCGAACGGGACAGAGGCGGGTTGACGACAGGTGAGGGCCTCTGACTATGACAACTAAGGGTTGTGTCTGACAAACCCACCGACTCTTGGCTGGGGTTGTCAGATATCATCTGGGAGGAAGTGGATGACCAAGTCAACCATTCAAGAACCGTTGGCTTGGTGGTCAACACAGCCATTAGATGATACTGGTAGCTCTGGCCTCGCCGACTGACCCCTGCTGTGACATCTTCTTATTGTACTGCAACCTGTGCCTTCTCCAGGAACATTTCTGCCACTGCCCCTGCCATGTGAGGGGCCTGCCATCTCTCTGTCTGACATACTGTTTGATCAAAAATTTACAATAAAACAAACTGTTTAATTTATATGCAGGTGTGCCAATAGGGCAGTACGGGCAGTACCCTGCAGGGCCCTAATCAAAAAGGGGTCCACTGATATGTTAAAAAATAGGAACTAGTAATAGGTGTCTGTATGGGGCCCTGAAATGGTTATTAGACCCTGTGCAGATGGTATATATAACAAATACGCAAGCAATATTTCAAAAGTGTTTCACCTTATAAGTGAAAAAAGTAACTTTTTTGGACGAACCAATATCCCAAAAAAATAACCTGCCGGGGGAGTTGTGGATGAAATAAATTTTAAAATAATTCAAAGGGTTTTTAAGAGAAAAAAGTCTCTTTTTGGAAAGGTTTCTTTTAGGGCTCTGACATAACCTTGTTTTGTGCTTCCCACTTCGTTATTTGGTTGTTTTGACCCCGTAACTCCCAGATAACGAAGTGTGATGAAATTTAAAAAGATGGCCCCAGTCATTGCGTATCATACTAAATCCCAGCATTGTTTCAATACCAAACCACGCTCTCTATCATATTTCGCATCCCCCCAACGTTTACAACACCATACGGCTCCTGCATCGGGAAATAGCTGTTTTTTAACACGATTCGTCGCGAATAAATTCGGCACAAAACTCATTTTTGGGAAAAATTCGGCAAATCGGCCGAATCAAATTTTTGAGAAATTTGCTCATCCCTACTGATTATGCGTACTTTATTTTTGATATGGTAACCATTGGGTTTTGAGCGATTATTACGCAAAGTTGAAATCGGCACGGTATTTACTTGACTTTTTTAATCCCGAAAATTTTGGGTTTAAAAAACGTGATAATCTTTTAACATCGCGCCATTTTCGGCGCTTCCGTCATTTGGCGGCACAAATCACTTACGAATAAGCAGTGTGGGGTGTGTGCGACGTCATGAAGGGGATGTGTAGGTTGTATTGGCTGGAAAAATCACGTGCCCCCTTTTTACATAGAACCCCCTTTTTCCCTGTTCATGATCGAGTGTGTCAGTTCTAAAAAGCGTAACGGGGCCCTCTGCCCTGTCAAACAGTTTAGCAAATTATTCTATTTGTTCACAGAGACATAAACTTTTGCTGTGATCCTTAGAATTTTTAGAGCAAAGTTTTTAAAGTTTTTAGGTAGTTAGGCAGAAAATTTTAAAGGGCATCTACCGCGAAAAGCACGGGTGGAGGGGGGGGGGGGGGCCCGGGGCCCCCCCCCGCCCCCCACAACAATCTTTAAAAAATTTGGATATTTGCAACCAGCTTAGTTAGAATTGCATTGAATGCTTTATTATTAACAGTTTTCTTTTGAAATATAACTGGGCACCCCTGAACTTTTTTTTGGGATAATATCTTTTTAGTAACTGTGGGTCTATTTGTTAGGTGCAAAACCCATTTTTATTATCAGTTACATTTCGATAGGTGTTTCCTTTTCAATTTTGCCCTTTCCCACTTTGTTATAACCACCTTGCAGTTAAATTTGAATCCAGAAATTTTGTAGCCCCACGGTTGATGGTGCCAAAAAATACCTTTTATTATCCTATACATTTCAGATACGGGGTTTTTTTACTTTGGCCAGGCCAGTTTTGTTGAAGAGCCACCTTGCAGAAATTTGAATAGAAAATTTTGTAGTCCCCAAAGGGTGAAATTGTACGTCCCAAAAAATACCTTTTATTACCCCCTATACATTTCAGAATTGTTTTTTTCATTTTTTTTTGCCCAGTCCCACTTTGTTGATGAGCCCCTTTGGGTTTTTAAAATTGAATCCAGAAATTTTTTATTTACCAAGGTAAATTTTGATGGGCCAAAAATATTTTTTATTATCCGTATGATTTCAGATAGGGGTTTTTTTTCACTTTGGACAGGCCAGCTTTTTGATAGAGCCCCCTTGCAGTTAAATTTAAAATCCACTATTTGTAGTCACCCAGGTAAATTTGATGGGTCCAAAAAACCTTTTATTATCCTATACATTTCGATAGTGTTTTTTTTTTCCTTTGGGAGGCCATTTTTTTATAGAGCCACCTTGCATTTAAAATTTTTAAATCAAAAGCAATTTTGTATCAACCAGGGAATTGATAGGTGCCCAAAAATCCCTTTTTTTTTCCCGTATAATTTTAAGATACGTTTTTTTCACTTTTGCCCATCCAGCTTTTTTATAGAGCACCTTGAGTTAATTTGAATCCAGCAATTTTGTAGTCACCAAAGGGAAAATTGATGGGTGCCAAAAACACCTTTTATTATCCATACATTTCGATACGTTTTTTTTCATTTTTGGCACGGGCCCAGTTTTGTTGATGAGAAATTTGCATTAAATTTGAATCCGAAATTTTGAAAGTCACCCCGGTTTTAATTGATATTTTAAAAAATACCTTTATAATCCGATACATTTCAATACTGTTTTTTCATTTTGCCCAGCCAGCTTTGTTGATAGGCCCACCTTGCATTAAAAATTTAAATCCACAATTTTTTTGTAGTCACCACAGGTGAATGTGGGTGAAAAAAAATATTTTTTATCCATCTTTCAGATATTTTTTTTTTTCATTTGGGGCCGGGCCAGCTTTGTTGATAGGCCACCTTGCGAAAAAATTTAATCCAGCAATTTTGTTTTAAATTAAAAGGGAAAAATTTTTAAATCCGTATTTTCCGTTTTTTTTTAGGAAATTTTTTTAAAAACCCCCTTCCTTAAATTTAAATCCCTTTTTTTGGCAAATGAATTGGGTAAGCAAAGAGGGGGGGGGACATGGGGGAGAGGTACGAGAAAGGGGGCTCCTTCAAGTGCTGGGACAACACGCATGCCAGCGGATGCGGTTGCAGACCCCCAGGGGCCCCTTTATCGCTGGGGCAGGGCCCGTAAATCTCATAACGAACGCGTCCAATCTTTCTTCAGTGGGTTTAAACAACCTGCATCCAACGTCTTACCTCCTCGTCCTCCCAGTCACGGCCACAAATGCGTCATCAGCATCAATCTCATCCCTCCAACATGAAGCGAAAGGCAGCCAAAAGTCAACTCGTGTACCCACCCCCGTGGAAATAAAATTTTTGAAGCCTCTTTTTATGACAAAATGGGTTGGGGTCATAGGCATTTAAAAGACAAGAGGCCAAAGGGATGATTTTCTTGCTCGACACCCATTACTGATGATCAAGGAGGAGAAGGAAGCCCGGGCAATCGGGAAAAACCCGGGGGTTGGCAACGCCCTTTTAGTGCCCCTTTTTGTTCCCGCACTCCGGGGCAGAAAATCAGCACCCAAATCCCTTTTTTGTTGATGATGATGATGATGACGATATTGCGGATCCATCGTGGGCTTTTCCACAGAATTTGTTAGACGCTTCATATGGACAGGGGGAAAAGCGAGGGGTATTGTAAATACGGGTCCGCCTAAAAAAGGGGAGAGGGCGGCAAAAAGCCCGCGAAAGACCCGAAAACCCAAGGTCAGGGAAACCCCGCTCCCGCTTACCCCCGTCAAAATGGCCCAGGACCCCCAACCCTGGGCCTTCTTTGAGCAACCCTTTAGAGGTTTGTCCTGCCCACAGCCACGTCATATTGAGTGACCTTCAGCACGTGGGGGGAGTTTTTCAAAAAAAAAGCACCCGGCTTCCCACAGATAAGTGGATCGTTTGACTTTATAAAGGAATCGACAGGACTCTGATGTGTTGTGGCCCCAATTGCCGAGGTCCCCGATCATTGCCGGTCTTCTTCACTTTCCCTCTTCAACGAAATGGCCCCTTTTAAAAATTTTTTTTTTAAAATGATCTTTTCTTACTGCAATTTTTATTTGGTTCCAACGTTTAAATTTTGGGGTTTTTGCTGTGAGGGAGCAAAAAAACGCAAGGTTTATGACAAACCCCGTATTTTTACTACTTTTCTTTGAGTTTTCGCATTTCAATGGTTTTGGGTATGTTGCTGTGAGTTTACAGCTTAATTATGGCCCTTTAAAAAAAATGTGCTTCTAAGTGGATTTCTCCATCAAATTTTAATATGGCTGAGAAGTCATTTTTTTAAATTTTTTGGGGCAGTTGCTGTGAGATACAGCTATAATCATGGTCTTTGGAAAAAAAATGTCCCTTTTAAGTGGCTTTTTCCCCTAAAATTTTTTAAACGGGGGTGAAAGTAATTTTTATATTTTTGGGGGTCTTTGCGCTTTAAAAATCCAGAACACTGGGGGTCCTTTTCAAAAAAAATTTGTTTTAAAACATTTTTTCCCAAACAATTGTAAAAAAGTGGCTAAAGGGTCATGTTTTGAATTTTTGGGGGCATTTTGCTGTGCTTCAAAATACTACGGGTAATTATAAAAAAAAAATGTTATTTCTAAAACCCCGGGAAAACCAATTTTTGTTTTTCTTTTCACAGGGTTTTGGGTCAAAAAAAAAGTTGGCCCTTTCCCAAATGGGGGTCCATGCTTTAAATTTTTTGGGGGGGCTTTTGGGTTTGTGACATGCAGCTTACTACGGGTTTCCTATTAAAAAAAAAATTTGTTTCTAAAGCTTTTGTTTTTCCCAAAATTTTGTCAAAGTGGCTAAAGGGTCATGCTTTGAATTTTTTGGGGGATTTTGGGGGACTAGCTTTAAAAGGTTATTATTAAAAAAAAATGTTGTTTTAACGAATTTGTTCTTCAAAAATTGTAAAAGTGTCATGGGTCATGTTTTGAATTTTTGGGGGAAATTTTGCTGTGAAATGCAGTAGACACGGTCTATTTAAAAAATGGGGTTTCAAAGACTTTTTTTTCTTCCAATTTTCGAGGGCTAAAAGGGTGTGGTGCTGTGAAACGGGAATGGGGTAGGACTTTTAATGGACACATATTGAAAAAGATTGTTTTTGCAAATTTTTAAACAACTAAATCCCTGAATTGGAAACCCTTTTTTTAAAATTTAAAAAAGGAAACAAAAAAGGTGGTTTAAAATTTTTTAAAAATTGTTTTTTTAAAACTATAAAAACTTGATGTACAAAATAGCGGGTAAAAAAATTCCTCGAATTGTACAAGGGGGGTACGGGAAAAATTACCGATGGGTTTTCAGAGGAATGGATATGGAGCACACAGAGCAAAAACAAAAAAAATTTCCCAACGTGAGTAAAAGGGAAAAAAAAAAATCCAAAAAAAGGGCATGGGGGGAACAGGGGTTTAACCACCTTTTTTCAAGTGAATAAATTTGGGTTTCCGCACTTACGGAGGGGCAAGCGCTCCCCGGGTCTTGACTGTTATGAGGAAGGTGGAGTCTACTACATTTTCCCCCCCTCTGCTTCGCAAAATGTTTTGTTCCCCAATCAAAAGGGATTTTTTACCAGTAAATAATGATGGACCCCACCGGGCCTAAACCTACCCACTGAAACCCCGGCCCTGGCAGCTGCCCTGTGTGTTAATAGATGACAGACGTTGCCTGGGCTCAAAACGCACCCACTGAAACCCGGGCCCCCTGGGCGGGACCCCCCGTGTTAACGAGGCAGACGTACCTGGGCTCCCCGCACCCCTGTAAGTCTCCCCTGGGCTGGACCTCCTGTTAAAAAGGGCGGGCGGCCACGGGCTTCACTTTGGGGGCAATAGGGAGAGTTTAAAATTTCTCAAAAAAAAATCAGATTTTAAAAAAGGTGTTTCTGTGAGGTTAAGTATGTCAAAAAGGGCCCCAGGGTACAAAATTGCACAATTTGGGGTTTAAAATGTTCTGGGGTTGGAGTCATATGGGGTAAATATTTGATTCGGGGGAGTTCTCCAATCATGAAGAAGGATTTGGGGGAAAAAAATAAACCATTGAATTGATTGGCTAAATCACTCCAAAGCCGGAGGGCAAAATGTCTTCTCAACTAAAAGTGTTTTGGGGTTGATTAGGGCATTTGTATTTTCTTATTTGGGTGTGCGGGAAATTAAAAACATCTACCATGTAAAAAATACCTTTAAAAAAGCGGGAGGGGTGGTTGTATGTTATCAACTTGAAAAAAAAGCAAAATTATAATAATGTAAAATATAAATAAAACTTCCCTTTAAAAAATTCGTAAACAAAAGTAGTTACCAAAAAATATACTAAAATACAGTACGTCAAATAGCTAGTCCACTTTGTGATCTGTGGTTTAAACAGGTTTTTGGATCTGCTGTGGTACAGGGAGGTATAGTCAATGCCGTGAAAATAAAATGGTGGTTGAAAAGTCCTTTTTCCGGCATTTTTTAATCGGGGTCATGCAGGGTTTTTGGGGTCATGCTGTGGGGCCCGGGGCAGGGATAGTCTATGTCCCGTAAAAATAAATGGTGGTTGTAAGATCCTTTTTTTCCCGGATTTTTTTTAAATGGGGAGTCATGCAGGTTTGGGGCTCATGCTGTGGCCCGGACGGTATATCAATGTCCCGTGAAACTAAAATGGTGGTTGAAGATCCCATTTCGGCACTTTTTAATCTGTGGGTCAGACAGGTTTAAGGTATTTGGGACGGCAATATAGTCAATGTCCAGTTCAAACTAAAATTTTGGGTTTAAAGACCCTTTTTCCGGGGCCCTTTTTATTTGGGGGTTCATGCGGTTTGGGGCTCTGCTGTGGCCCAGGACAGGGTAGTTTACCCGGAAAAAAAATGGTGGTTCAAAGACTCCTTTTCCCGGGGAAATTTTTAATTTGGGGGGGCAGACAGGTTTAAAGGTTTTAAAATGCGTCCCGGAAGGTATAGTCAAAGTCCCCTTCAACTAAAATGGTGGTTGAAAGATCCTTTTCCCAGCATTTTTAAACTGTCGGTCGGACAGGGTTTAAAGGGATACTGCGGTAAGGACGATATGTAATGTCCATTCAATAAAATGGTGGTTCAAAGACTCCCCTTTTTCCCGGGACTTTTTAATTTGGGGGGGGCAGACAGGTTTTAAAGGTCATATGCGGTCCAGGGGGCAGGTATAGTCATGTCCAGTTCAACTAAAATGGTGGGTTTAAAGACCCTTTTTTCCAAAGCATTTTTTTTAATTTGTGGGGGTCCGGAAAAAGGGGTTTTTTAAAAAATTTTTTGGGGTTTTTTAATTTTTTTGTGGGGAAAAGAAAATTTTTTCCCCGGTTTGTTAATGTCCAGTTCAACTAAAAAGGTGGGTTTTGGAAAGGGGACCATTTTTTCTTTTAGCAAATTTTTTAAAATTTTTGTTTTTTTTTGGTCAGACAGGGGTTTTAAAGGTCATACTGCGTACGGAAGATATAGTTAATTTCCGTTTTCCAAAAATTAAAACCCCAACAATTTTGGGGTCCGAAAAGACTCCCCTTTTCCCCAAAAAAAGGGGGAAACTTTTTAATTGGGGGGCAGACAGGTTTTAAAGGGCATACTGGGTCAGAAAGGTATGTCAATGTCCCCTTCAATAAATTTTGGGGGTTTAAAGATCCTTTCCAGACTTTTTAATCGTGGGTTTAGACAGGTTTAATTGGGCTACTGCGGTACAGGACGATAAGTTTAAAGTCCATTCAACTAAAAAGGTGGTTTAAAGACTCCTTTTTCCAGCACTTTTTAATCTGGGGGCAGCAGGTTTTGGGGGTCATGTGCGTTCCCGGGCTGGTATTCAATGTCCAGTTCAAGTAAAATGATGGTTCAAATATACTCCCTTTGGCACTTTTTAATTTGTGGGCATGAGGGTTTTTTTGGGTCTGTGGGTGAAAGCAGGGAAAAGGGAAAGGGTGGTTTTTTTTTCTTGGCTTTTATAACCTAAGTGGGTTTTCCTAAGTGTGCACTATCCATTTGACTTTATGGATGTTAATTCCGCTTCCCATCCCCGTTTTGGGTTTTAAAATGAAGGTGTTGTTGCTCTCCCCTGACTTTCATGGTATCGGGATAATCCATTATCACTATTGGGGTTTCTTTTGCAATTGGATTCGACTATTACCGATGACGATAGTAACGAAATTTGTCATCACTTTTAAACCATCAAACACTTTTTCGGCTGTGCCCACATGGCAGGCCTGGGGTTAGACGTACAACAGCCCAAATGTTTCTTATAATCCCAGGCTCTGAGTTGAGACAGCCGCAACTGCTGCAAGGGGAAAAGGGTTTCCTTCCCTTTTGTCATTCCCTTTGCTGCCACGATCCCGATAAACACCCGCGATCGTGCGGGCCCCGCTTGAGAGCCCGCACAATGTCCAGGACGTACCGGCACGTGCTTTTGGGGCCTTCCAAGGGAAAAAAGGTCGAATTGAAAGGGGGGTTTTTTTATTTTTTAGACGTGGGTTTTAAAAAAAAAATAGGAATGGTGTGGTTTTATAAGCACTATTGGAAAAATGTGGGGGGGCATTTTCAAAACTTCTAGCAGAAGACAAAGAAAAAATCCATAAAATCCCCAAACCCCCCTCCAAAAAAGGGGCTGTAACTTTGTAGACATATAGTTAATACTCACTGTAATGATGTGCTCTGGACTGCTAGTCAGGCTTTACCCCAAATGGCAAGCTTGAAAAATTCCCATAGGAAAGCATTAATCCAGTATCATCATATATAGTTAAAAACATGCATGACAGTTTTATTTGAAATTTTCTAAAAATGACAGAATCACATAAAAATGAAAAAATAAAAAATAAAATGAATTGAGGTCCACACTGATGCTTACACATTTCAGGCTCATAGAGCTATGGGCAACAAAGACAGTCTTCATGCTAGACAGTTTTCATAACTGAGGCCTCGAGTCTCACACAAATGCAGCCCCCATAGCAAAAGATTAGGTATTTATTAATACTGTCTAAGGGTATGTTCACACAGCGTATTATGTCACCTATTGTGCGCACCGCAATATGCCGGGTGTTTTATTTCCCCAGCGTGTAACATGTCACTTCTTTCACCCAGCGTTCAATACGCATTGGGGAAGATGGAGGTAATTCATAGCTCTTTATTAGAGCTATGAATTACCATTATTACTGGGCGCATTTTGGGCGTATTGCAGCACAATTACACCCCGAAATATGCCCCGCAATTATGCTGTGTGAACATACCCTAATACTATTCCGTTTTAAAATGTGACAGATTCCTAAAGTCTACTATAAATCTGGTGCATATTTAAACTGTCTATGCCAAGTTTATGCTATTTGTTACTCGGCTTTGTTTGTGCTATCAATAGCATCAAAATTTTGCCGCATGTTGACCCCCCCCCCTCCCCTCCAACCCTCACAGACTTTCCATGAGATCACACCACTTTAAGTGAAGTAACGCCCCTTTTTCAGTTAAAACGTTTCTGGAAACTGTCTTAAACACCTGATAAATGTAATGTAAAGCATGTATCTAAATCAATTTATTCGCTTTATAAAAGACACATCGTAAATTCTGCCCATATTTCCAAAGTTACTTGCGGTTACAGTCCTCCTGTTTATATGCCTTCTTGCTGGGTTCCAGCACACTTTCTTTCTATAAATTTCCAATCTTGGATGGATCCCTGGGTCAACTGGAGACACGGAGTTACTAGCTTGAGAAAGGAGGTGTGTTAGCCTCTGAAACATTGCAAGCAGGTGTGTGCAAGGCCACATGTCAGCTTGTAACTCTATGTCTCCAGTTAACTCAGGGATCCATCCAGGGTTAGAAAATGAACTAAAAGTGTTGTGAAACCCAGCGAGGCAGTATATAAACAGGAGGACTATAACCGCAAGTAACTCTGGAAATATGAGCAGAATTTACTATGTCTTTAATAAAGCGATGACATTGAGTTAAATAACTGTGTCTGCACACATGAATTTGTGGTTGCCATTAAGGATTTCAGGAAGGACTCTTTGGTGCAGACTAGCCTGTTGCTGCTAATACAGAATAACTAAACTGCCAAATATATGAATTTATGTAAAGCTGTATGCCAGTATTTTGGTGCAAATTGCTCCAATGCTCTGGTGTAATTGCCATAGTAAATGTGCTCCATTGTGTGCCTTTATATGGTGCTTCGGCAATGTGCTAAATTTCTCACTATAGCATAATACTTCTATAATAAACAATGCAATGGAATTGTAAAAGAAGGGTGGTACAAAAGATACGGGTGGTGTATTTAAAATCTGCACAATACAGGTCTGTAAGCAGATGAACATTTTGATGCTATCATTTAAAAGCACCAATAGTAACTTCCAAATTACTGGCCAGGCTAGATGGGAACTGTAACCTATTGATGTTAACCACTCTTAAATTGTGGAATGTTGTGAAACTTCTAAAATCCATTTTTGACTCACCATTGGTAATTTCACATTCTTCCTTTAACCAGGCTTGTCTTTCTTTATGAGATAGCTAAATAATTTCACTGCTTGAGAAGATATGCAAACTTCATCTTGTAACTTTAATGAAAGGATGGAAAGAGCATCAAATATAATGGTAAGGTCTTATAAAAATCCAATAGATCTAAGGTGTTCATGGAGGTCAGTGTACCATATTTTGACTTTTGATATAGTTTAAAGGGAGTCAATAGCCATTTTTGTACTAATTAAAACAGTATACTGATTTTTTTTTCTTTTAAGCAGTTTTTATTTTTGATTGTATATTATTTTATTCTGTTGTGTGTATATGGCTGTGGGAGCAGCCATGTTGTCCCTGTAGGTAAATATAAGCCCCTTTAGCTGTATACAAGCCCCCTCTAGTGGAATCCATGCCCCCTGTAGCTGTATACAAGCCACCTATGGCCGTTGACATGCCCCCTGTAGCCGTATATACATGACCCCTTTGGAATGTTGACTGTAAACAATGGGGTAGATTTATCAAAGCATTTGCGCCAGAATTCTGGCTCAATTTGTGCCAAAAACAAGCTTTCTGCCAAATTTACTATGTGTTTTAGACCGTTTCAGATGCTTCTGCGCCTCATCCGACAAAGGGGGAGTGGTTTTGTGGAAAGGGGCGTAGCTTAAATTACCAAAAATGTGCCAGAATGTGCGACCAAATTCTGGAGTAAAAGTAAGCCAACTTAAAGATGGTACCAATTTAGACTAGTCAGGTCTAACCTGCGCCAGATTTATCAACACTATGATAAATGTGGCGCATTTTAAGACTGTCTAGTCTAAATTTACACTGTCTAAAATTAAGACACTATTGATAAATCTGCCCCAATGTATATACTTTCCATAAAAATCTTTAAATTATTTATTGAATTAATACTGTCATGTACTGGTAGTTCTAATTTGTGATTTAAACAATGCTAGATTATTGAAAAATTTCGATTCAGCTTTTCCTTTAATAATCAACTTTTCCTAACTATGAAACTGAAACTGACTCTATTAGATGTAAGATGTAAAACATTTTATAGGCCACAATACAATTCAAACATTTTAAAAGTACATTAGTAATCGTATCTGCCTGTTGGTTTTCCAAAGAGACCAAATCCAAAAAAGTAATTTTTTAGCTGTCTAAAATATAAATAATCAAAAACAGATGCTCTTGAAAGCATTGTAGTTGTTTCCACAGCTGTAGCAAGTGGCTGATGAATATTCATCACGTTATCTTTATTTACATAATGTGCCAAACATTCGTCCAACTATCCTACTCTATCTACATAGCACAATAAAGTCTATGGACATTGTAAGGTAGTGACTGGAAATGTGGCAATGGTGTATAGATTCAATCTAGGTTACTCACATGTACATGGTGAGGGGCTCCCAGTCCACACAAAACTGGAGAAAACACATTTATCTCCTGGTTGTTTAAAGAGAACCTGTCACATATTTTATGCCCCTGTTGCTGAGGACAGCACAAGCTAGTGTCAGACTGTTTCCAGCGCTGTGTCCCTTATTCTGTAAGATGCTGTAGTTTTCGAGTATTCAGTGCTCAAATCTGCAGTTTTCAGCCAGAAAAGAGTCATGAAAAGAGTCATTTTTTTCAAACCCACCTACCTGAGGCTAGCCCCGCCTGTATCACAACTGATAGGTTTATCCGTGTGTTGAACAGGTAGAAACACGTGAATAACTGCCAGTGGATGGGGATATCCTGTGGTGGGCGGGGCTAACACCTGCTCATGAATAAGATTTGAGCAGTAAATGCTCTAAAACTACAGCATCTTACAGAATAAGGGACACAGCACTGTAAACAGCATGTTTGTCACTAGCTTGCACTGTCCTCAGCAAAGGGGCATAATCTATGTGACAGGTTCCCTTTAAGTTTAGTTATAGGAATTTAGAGCTTGGAGGCTTTGTAGTGATCTGGCTGTGACTTAGCTTCCATTCCTAGACCCAGAAGGGGCATCATTAGTAAGTGTAAAAGTTTTGTTTGTATTTTGTTTTGATCTGCAACCTGTGAATTTATTGTGTTGCCAAAATAATCCTGGAAATAGGCACACAAATGATGTTTCTGTTGAACCGGTTAATGTTATTGTAGCAGTCCTGGCTGGGGACTCAGGGGAAACTCTCCATGACATGGAGTTCTCTACCTTGCAAGTTTCAAGGGGATACTTTGGTGTGGAGCAGTTAACAGATCTCAATTTAGTGAATCCCTGGAAACATGTTAAAGTGATTAATGGTGTTCCCCAAACCAGGCACTGAAATCGTGTTTCACTATTTTGCAGTACATAATGATTTACTATACAAGATAAAGAGGATGCAAACAGAGGTTATAAAACAATTTGTTGTAGCCCAATCTCATTTATTTAAGTTGGCTTTTTCACATATGATGGACTGTAATTTAGGGGACAATAAGACAAAGGATGATATCGAGCAGAAATTTTTTTTTTGTCTAGGTATCTATAGCATTGTTGAGGAATTATGCCTGTTTTGTCCAAAATGCCAAGTAAAAACAGTTCTTTTCACAAGCCACTGATCTTGCAACAAATAAATTAAGTTCAATTTGCGATCATGCCGCAATCCCACTACATAGTCGCCAGGTGTGAGCGGCTAATTGCAACTAACACCAGGCGGTTACAGTGCGGGAGGGTGCCGGTGGCATCCCGTGCTGATTAACCCTTTAGACGCCGCTGGAAAGATGCCGCGGCATCTAAATCGATGAGAAACAGTGCCGTGCACCTTTCCTCACTGCGATCGAGACATCAGCGGCAAGATCGCTGTGTTCCAATCGCTGTTTCCCGATCGCTGAATATGGCAGCTGGGAGCCTTGTGAAGGCTTCCATTGCTGTCATGTTTTTGATTTCCTCACTTCCAGCCCCAGGCAGGAAGTGGGGAAACCGCCATTTTGGTACACCCTAATGCTTTGTATAGACAATGCATTAGGTTGTAGAAACGATTGTCCCCCCTAGTGGTGTAGCACCCTAGGAAGACTCAAAGTTAAAGTAAAAAAAAAAGTTTAAAGTGTAAAAACAATTTAAAAAATTAAAAGTTCAAATCACCCCTTTTGCCATTTACAAATAAAAAAATAAAATAATAAAAACTTTACACATATTTGGTATTGCCACGTCTATTAAAATATAAAATAATTTATCCTGTACGCTGAATACCGTAGAAGAAAAACAATTTCAAATGCCAAAATTGTGGTTTTTTGGTCATTTTATATCCAATAAAAATTGGAATAAATTTAATCAAAAAAGTGACATGTATTCCTAACTTGTTGCAATAAAAAGTACACTTGAGCCCACAAAAATGCCCTCTTACTCAAGCCCATAGGTATTAGTACAAAAAAGATATTGGTCGCAGAAAATGGGGCCACGGCGCAAATTTCAAAATAGGAAATGTTTGGAATTTTTTTATGGTACCAAAACGTAATGGAACCCTACATGTTTGGTATTGCTGGGTTTGTATCAACCTATAGAATATAGATAACACATTTTGACCGAAGACTAAACGCCGTAAAAGCAAAAGCCCCACAAACATGGAGCAAGTAAATTTTTTTCACATTTTTCCCCACTTAGAATTTTTTTGCGGTTTCCCAGTATATTCTATGGTAATATGAATAACACCATTAGAAAGTACATCTTGTCCTGCAAAATAAAAGCCCTCATGTGTCTATGTAGGTGGAAAAATAAAAATGTTATGCCGTTCAGAAGGCGAGGAGGAAAAAAACTTAGAGCCATATTATTATGACTGTCCATCAGGAAGGGGCTAAAGATGGTAAAGACTAGGATTGTCCTTTACCCTATTTAATATTTTCCATTGGAGGTTATACGGATCTCCACTGGGTTTTAACCGTTTGAACTGATGTATGGTAGAAATGCCAGAGTGCTCTGAACACAGCTAAAGAAACCTGGGAACAAGAGTACAAACCTAACCTTGTACCCCAGGCTTTTATCAATAAAAACATCTTCTGACGGTCACATCCTGAAGAGGAAAAAGAAGGAGACTTAAGTAAGTCCACACCAATGGAACTGTCTTGTGTTTCTTCCCTGTCCAGATGAGGCTCAGATGGTAAAAGGATAAAGTTTTCTCCCCTAGGGGGAAATTTACCATAACCAATCATTTGAATCCCACAGGTAACTGGAGAATTGACTCTGTTTGAGGATTCACCTAAAGTTTTGCAACAACAAGATTTTTAGTTTTATGTAGTACATTACCCAGGCTCATCAAGGCCATGCAGGTGTGTTGTCAGATGTCTATTATTTATGGACACAAGATGCTCCTCACTCATCTAAGCAGAGGGGAAGAGTATATAAGGTAGTGTATTGAAAGGTTGCAATGATGGTGCTCTAAGTACGGAATCACACCTGTTTTTATATGCAGTGGCCTAACTAGTAGGTGTAACTTAGAGGGGTTTAAAACCCTAGCTTCCATGGTCTCTTTCTCTGGAAAGAGTAAGGTTGTTGCTCGCAAGTTGCATGAAGCTTAAATGTACAGTACAGGTTACCTTATGTTTGTTGGAATTGTTACTGTATAGTTAGTACTTAGGAGCAGGATTCTTGTTTTTTTTTTTTTTGTTTGTTT
The DNA here is from genome assembly GCA_025379985.1 of Phyllomedusa bahiana. Taxonomy (NCBI): domain Eukaryota; kingdom Metazoa; phylum Chordata; class Amphibia; order Anura; family Hylidae; genus Phyllomedusa; species Phyllomedusa bahiana. Next base: position 37,149 of record JAODAL010015231.1, read on the forward strand.
TTTCTGAAGCATATATATTTTGTTACATTACCAATAAACAAAACAGAAAGGACCCAAGCTCAAAATATTAAAAGCCTGTGTGTGTCTCCTAACCCAAGAGAACAAAAAGGGTGTCTGACCATTCAATGTAGAAGTGATAGAAACAATACTCCATAAAAAATACATACCATAAACATAATTCATTATCTTAAAAAAATTTAGTTAAAACAAAATTAGGTGAATGAATAGTGCCAATAATTAGACTCTCCACCATGAAGTCATAAACATAAAAAATATTATATATGTCAGTGGACCATCTGTGTTTATGTAAAGCTGGACTTCACTCCAACTGGTGAGCTAAAATCCTACAACATTTAAGTTGCCAGTCTCTGTATCACAGAAAACAGACAGAATATTTATCTGGAAATAGACAATTCAATAGGCAAAAAAGAGTCTAAATATAAAACCTGAAATCGTTTTTTGGTTTTTTTTTTGCCATCTAAAGTTTGAGCCTCTCTTTTTAATCTCGCTTACAATACGTTTTAGTATTTCTTTTGCACTTCAATGTCAGTGAAGGTTAAGCCTCATATCAACGCACAGGAAATGACGATGAAGAAACTCCAGCACTCGTGCTCAGGTTTGAGTAGAAAATTCTTCAAGAATACACTTTATTAGATACGCAATTAAAATAGAAGATAAAAACACATAAAGGCTGCTGAGTTCACACGTTTCGAGCCTATCTCATGGCTCTTAATCGTAACTACCTTTTAGCAGACTAGCAACGTTCTAATATACACTTCCGTAATCTAATTAACTAAACACCTGAAATATAACCCATTGAGTGACAAATGAAAGAAAGAACAATAGTAAGTATACCGCAGAATATCAACAGGATAAATAATCAAAGAAAGAAAACACATATTTCAAATAACACATAAATAACAAAGCAACACTAAGCAATTAATATAAATACATCAGATCTGAACGATAATTAAGACCTAGCGGGTAATGTGTTTCTAGAGAAAAAATCCAAAATGCTTCTCTATGTGTGAGAAGCTTTCTCCAGTCCCCGCCTCTAGTGGGTTTCAGGACTGCCTCAATAGCTTTAACTCTAAAAGAGTCAAGAATACCTGAATGTACATCTAAAAAATGCCTAGACACACCTGATAAGTTCCTAGACTGGTGATGATTAATGTCATAAATATGTTCCCTAATTCTGATGTGTAAAGATCTAGTGGTGCATCCTATATATTGCAAACGACAGTCTTCACAAGTAATCATGTAGACCACATGATTACTGTGGCAGTTCAGAAAGGATATAATTGGATATGTCTTACCTGTAGTAAACGATTGAAAAGAATCACTTTTAACCATATATTTACATAATCCACATTTGAATGTTCCACATTTAAACGAGCCTTTAAAATTAAGCCATCTGTTATTATTTCTAGTAGTATCCGAATACAAGCTTGGTGAGACTCTATTACCTATGGTTCTGGCTCTAGTAGGGAATCTTTCGCAATGTTGGATCCAAATTAAGTATAGGGAGGTGTTTTTTAATAATTGTAGAGATATCTTGAAACTGATGACTATAAGGAGTAACAAAGCTGACATTGTAAGAATTGCTATCTTTAATTTTAGTACCATATAGTAAATCTTTCCTGGATATTTTATCCGCATTCATAATGGCTCGATGTATACTGCTAGTTTTATATTCCTTTTCTTTTAATCTCTCACTAATGTTGCGTTTTTCAATATCAAAAGCTTCCTGTGTGTTGCAATTTCGTTTGGCTCGTAGGAATTCCCCCACTGGTAAATTTTCAATAACATGATGGGGATGACAACTAGTGGCAAAAAGTATACCATTGCCTGAAACAGACTTTCTGTGTGTACTTGTGTAAACTTTACCATTCACGATATCTCCACATAGCAACAAATCCAAGAATGCGATTTGTTTTTGGTTGCTTTCCCAAGTAAATTTAAGATTGCATTGATTGTCATTGATGTATTCTATAAATTTAGGGATATCAGACGTTCTGCCCTGCCAAATAAGCAAGGTATCATCTATGTACCTAGTATACATAAAAATATCTTGGGAGAATGGGTTAATGGTGGAGTAAATGTATTTTTCTGCCCACCATGATACATATATGTTAGCCAGTGAGGGCGAGAAACAGGAACCCATTGGGTAACCCTGGATCTGAAGAAATTTTTTTTTATCAAACACAAAATAATTGTGCTGTAGAAGAAATTCTGTAACTGTGATTATATATTGTTTAAGGTCCTCACTGTAACCTGGTGTATTTATTAAGTTGACAGGAAAGTGCAGTTAGGGCCAATGTGTGTGGAATGGCAGTGTAAGTAGATGTTATGTCACATGAAAGCCAAGAGAAATAAGGTTGCCAAGTAGTGTTCTCCATAATCCTCAGAACATCCCCCGAATCCTTTAAATGGCTAGGTGAGCGGAGTACTAATGGTTGGAGGTGCCTATCTAACCATACACTAAGATGTTGAAAAATTGAATCAATGCCTGAAATAATAGGGCGTAACGGAGGGGGAAAAACCCCTTTTATGGGTTTTCGGAAAGGCATGGAAAATGGGAATTTTTGGATATTTAATTAGCATGCTATCTTTTAATTTAGGTGTAAGAATTTTAAGTGCAAGACCTTCATCCAATAATCTCTCAATCTGTTTACTGAAACATGTTGTGGGGTCATTAGTTAATACTCTATATACCCTAGTATCTCCTAGCATCTTTTTAATTTCCATACAATATAACTCCTTATCTAATACCTTTATCAAACTGCCCTTATCTGCAGGGCGGACTATTATGTAAGGGTTATCTTGTATCTCCCTCAAGGCACGATATTCTCTGTATGTTAAGTTTGTATCATGAATAGACACATTAGCATGTTAATCTTTCAAATCCTGTTCGACTAATTGCTGAAAGTCGTCCATTGCTGTGGCCCTTGAGTTTATGGGATAGAAATCCGTATTTTTTATATATTGTAAATTGACATCCTCCAAAGTAATATCATTAGTTGTGTTGAGCGATTATTATCGACAAAGTTGAAATCGACCCGGTATTTATGTTGATCGGATTTTGTCGATCACGCGATAATTTAGGTTAAAATCTGTGCATAATCTATTAATATCGCGCCATCTTCGGCGCTTCCTGTCATTTTGGCGGCCAGCAAATCGTTACAGAATAGAGCAGGGTGAGATGTGTGGGGCGACGTCATGACGGGGAGTGTATGGTTGCGATTGGCTGGAAAATAAACATGACCTCGTTTTACATAGAACGCCCTTCCTGGTCATGATCAGTGTGTGTCAGCGTCTCATAGCAGGAGGACGTGCACTCTGCCTCTGTCCAAAGAGCTCAGCAAACAGCTCAGCGAAATTATTCTATTTTTTTCAAGAGACAGCTCTACTTTTAGCTGTGATCCTTAGAACTTAGTTAGATCAGAGATTTGCAGATTTTAGGTAGTTAGGCAGAAAATTTTTAAAAGGGAGCATCTACCGCGTAAGTCACGGGGAGACGGGGGGGGGGCCCGCGGGCGAACACAGACAAGTTCTTTTAAAGGATACTGGATATTGTACAGCCAAAATTTGGGTTAGACATTGCATTGCCTTATATTAGGATACAAAATTTTTTCTAGTAACTGCAGGTCAAATTTGTTAGGTGCCAAACTCCACTTTTATTATCAGTATACATTTTAGATAGGTGTTCTTTTTCAATTTTGCCCAGTCCAGCTTTGTTGATATAGCCACCTTGCAGTTAAATTTGAATCCAGCAATTTTGTATCACCACAGGTTGATAGGTGCCAAAAAATTTACCTTTTATTACCCGGGTATACATTTCAGATACGTGTTTTTTCACTTTGGCGCAGGCCAGTTTTGTTGATAGAGACATCTTGCACTTAAATTTGAATCCAGCAACTTTGTAGTCACCATAGGGGTACTGATAGGTGCCAAAAATACCTTTTATTATTCGTATACATTTCAAAACAGGTGTTTTTTCACTTTTGGCAGTCAAGCTTTGTTGATAGAGCTATGTTGCAGTTAAATTTGAATACAGCAATTTTGTAGTCACCACAGGTGAATTAATAGGTGCCAAAAATACTGTTTATTATCCGTATACATTTCAGACAGGTTTTTTTTTACTTTTGGTCAGTCAAGCTTTGATAGAGGTACCTAGCACTTAAATTTCGATCCAGCAATTTTGTTTTGATTTGAGGGCTTTGAGAATAGCTGTGATTAGCCGTCTTTTAATAAGAGACTTTCCAAAACTCTTCCATACCTTCTCAAATTTTTATCTTTCTGAACATGGAGCGAAATTCAGGTGGTAAGCGAGCAAAGAGGGGGGTAGGACATGGAGGTAGAGGTACGAGAGAAGGTGCTCCTTCCAGTGCTGGCAACAACACGCATGCCAGCGGATCGTCGGTTGCAGGACCGTCAGGCCTGTCATCACTGGGTCAGGGCCCTGTGACTCTCAGTAACGAAGAGCGTCGCCAATCTGTTCTTTCAGTGGTATGCAACCTGCATCCAGCAATCTTACCTCCTCGTCCTCCCAGCCACGGCCACAAATGTTGCCCATCAGCATCATCAGCATTCCTCCAACATAAAGGGCGAAGGCAGCCCAAATGTTCAACTCGGTTTTACCCCCCACTGTGGATAATCCATTTCTGAAGACCTCTTTGATGACAAAAGGGCGGTTGGGGTCAGAAGGCATGTTAAAAGATCAAAAGGCCAAAGGGATGATTTTGTCTACTCTGACGCCCAGTTACTGATGCCATCAGAGGAGGAAAAGGGGAAAGCCGGTCAATCGGCAAAAATCCCGGCGGTCCGGCAACGCCTTGCAGTGCCCCTTGCTTGTAGCCCGCAGTTTGGATGCAGAAAGTCAGGACGCGAAGTCACCTGTGTTGTTGATGATGATGATGATGAGGTGACGACGACATTGCGGATCCATCGTGGCCCTTTTCCGCAGAAAAATTTGCTTGCAAGCGCTTCATAAATGGACGAGGAGGAAGACGATGGGTAGTTCAATATGGGTCCCGCCTCAAAAAGGGAGAGGGCGGTCGCAGAAGTCCACTGATATGATTCCGCCAGCTACGGTCAGCGAAAACCACGCTCCTCGCTTATCGCCGTCAAAAAGGTCCAGGAACTCTCAAGCCTGGGCCTTCTTTGAGCAAGCCTCTGATTCACCCGCGATGTCATATGCTCCCTTTGCCGTAAACGCATAAGTAGAGGCAAGAATTTTTAGGTGTTTAACCACCACCAACATGTCTAGTCACATGCAGCGAATGCTTTAAGTTGAAATGGGGGCCACACTTGGCCAAAAAAGGCCAGACCGACCCCGGGCCCCCCCTGTCACACCCTCTGTCTCCCCCTCCTCCTCTTCCCCAACACCAAGCGTTCCTCAGCTGCCCATGTCTCTCAGAGTCAGATCAGGGATCAGCTTCCGCTTCAGCCTCCACCGTTTGCCCGAGTACCACCGCACCACCAGAGACCCATCCTACCCTTCTTCTTCCACCCGTTTGGGCGACCTGCAAAGCCGTACAGTGGCCAGTCTAGCAGCCAGCCTCCTGTCTTCCAGGTTGGGAGCAAAAAAACACTTTAACCCAAACCATTCAAAAGCCAAAAGCCTGAATGTCGGCATTGCCAGGCTTTTGGCCTTGGAAATGTTGCCTTTCCGTCTGGTGGACACAGAAGGGTTCCGCCACGTCATGGCTCTTGCCAGCCCACAATACCAGATGCCGAGCAGCTATTTCTTTGCCAGAAAAGCCGTCCCTGCCCTGGCCAGCCAGTGTCCCTAAATTTCAAGGCCGTTGTCTGCATCTGTGGGCCGAAAAGGTCCATCTCCCCCACGGCACATGGACTAGTAAGCACGGCCAAGGCTGCTATATCTCTGTGACAGCTCACTGGGTGAGCTGGGTGGATGTCTCTGGTCGTGACGGTGGCTCTCAGGCTCGGCGCACGCTCTTCAAAACCGCAGGGATGGTACAGGGCTCTTTTCCCCCAAAGGGCCTTGGTGGCATCAAAGGGCCCCGAGAAAACCAGGCCGTGTTGAAATTAATCTGTCTTGGAGACCGTCCACACACAGGTCAGGAGCTGTGGACGGCTCTTCACAATGAGACCGAGCGCTGGCTGGGTGACAAGAACCATGTGCCAGGCAAGGTAGTGTGCGATAACAGGCGAAATCTGCTGGCCGCCCTTAAGATCGGTAGGCTGGAGCACATCCCTCGCCTGGCACAAGTCATGAACCTCGTCGTCCAGAAATTTCTAAAGCGCTACCCGGGTCTGGACTGCCTGCTGAAAAAGGCTCGAGTTCTGAGTTCGCACTTCCGCCGTTCGCACCCTGCTTCGTCCCGCCTGGCTGCTATGCAGCGTCAGCTCGGCTCCCCGTCAACCTCTCATTGTTGACGTGGCAACACGCTGGAATTCCACCCTCCACATGCTCCAGCGATTGTGGGAGCAGCGCAATGCCATAACGCAGTACGAAGTGACACATGGCCTGACAAGCAGCGGTGCGGACCTTGGGGTGTTGAGCCACCGAGAGTGGAGGCAGGTGAAAGAGCTCTGCACCATCCTTGCCAAATTTTGAAGAAGCCACCAAAATGGTCAGTGCGGACGATGCCCTTTGCAGCATGACCATTTTGGTGATCTTAGTTCTGGATTGATCGTTGGACCCTCTGAAACATCAGGCCCGCCAGCGACGGAGGAGGAGACGGACACAGATGCAGACACGGAGCCCCTTTTTCTCCTCAAATCCACAAGGCCCAACAGTTTCTCAATTTTATCGGTCTTCATTAGGCAGTGGTTCGGGTCCAGGACTAGTGCAAGGCGGCGCATCAGCTCTCAGGGTGCATCATCTGAGGCAAGTCAGGCCTGTGTTGAAGCTGTGCCGGAGGAAGCGGAGGAGGAGGTATTCCTAGACACCGACGTTACCGACGTCCCTGCCTTGGAAAGAGGTTGGCGCGAATTTGAGGCGTAGGAGGAAGATGTGCAAGATCAGTTTGCTAGTGCCCCTCGACCCAGAGGCTTGGGAAAACAAGGCTCCACTCTCCATGAGTGCTTGGATGCTCCATTTCCTCCCAAAATGATCCTCGCATTAAGGCCATCAAAATGAACAACAGTTACTGGGTGGCCACCCTCCTGGGTCCCCGGTACAAAACAAAAATCAGCACTTTCCTTCCACCCACCCAAATAGAGAGTAAAATGCAGGAAATGGAACCTTGCGATTGATCAACGGGAAACATTTTTGGGGCCGTTTAAATTTCACTTTTTTAAAAATGTCAGGGGTTGGAAAAAACATCAGGACGTGCAGCATTAAGTGCCAAGTAGCCATTGGGGGCAGCAGCGGGAAAAGGTGGCAGAAGCCAAAAGGGGTGCCCCTAGGGGCAATTTTTTATTTACCACCTCACCAACGAAATGCAATCCCAGGGAACACATCCAACACCCAGAAAAACCAAAGCTTAAGATAAAGGGGGCACGACTACCGGCGCCCTCAACACCGATGTTTTTGTTTTGTGTTCCGGAACCCAATAGACTTTGGGTACCCCAAAAATGGACGAATGGCCTGGGGCTCCCCTCGCCAGCCATAGAGGGGGTTGTCCTGCCCAGCAGCCGCGTCATACCCTGACGGCCCTTCACCCAGTGGAGGGGGTTCCATTACAGACAAAACCGCACCCCGGGCTTTCCACAGATAATTTGGATCGTTTGACTTTCTTCAAGATAATTGGGGGGGGATCTCTGATGATGTTTTTTTGGGCCCCCCAAATTCCCGAGGTCCCATTAGTTGCCGGTCAATTACTTCACCATTCCCCCTTAAAACGGGAAATGGTTTTTTGGAAAAATTTTTTTAAAAATGATTATTTTTACTGCAAATTTTTTATTCTCAGTTCCCAACAATTTCCATTTTGCGGGTTTTGCTGTGAGGAAAACTGAAAAAGGGACAGAAAGGGTTTCATGACAAAAACCGTTTTCCCATTTACCACTTCATTTTTAAAATTTTTTTGAAATTTTCTTAGGGTTTTTTTGGGGTCATGTTGCCCAAAATTTTTAAAACAGTGGTGAGAACCAAAGATTTTTAAATTTTTTTGGGGGTCTTTTTGGGCTGTGAGATACACCCAATAATCGGGGTTTCCTTTTTGGAAACCCGGGAAAGGGGGCTTCTAAGGGCATTTTCTCCCTCACAATTTTTAAACAGTGGTGAGAAGTAAAAAAATTTAAAATTTTTTTTGGGGTCAGGGTTTGCTGTGAGATACAGCAAAATCGGGGCCCTTTTGGGAAACAAAAAATGGGGTTCTAAGGGCATTTTCCCCCCTTCAAATTTTTAACAGTGGCTGAGAATTTCTTTTTTTTAAAATTTTTTTGGGTCATTTTTGCTGTGAGATCAGCCTTTAATCGTGGGGCCCTTTTGGGAACAAAAAGGGGGCTTTTAAGTGGCATTTCTCCCTCCCCAATTTTTTTAACAGGGGGCTGAGAAGTCATTTTTTTAATTTTTTTGGGTCATGCTGCTTTGAAATGAAAGCAATACTCGGGTTTTATTTCAAAAAAATTTTTTTTTTCAAAAAGCCATTTTTTTTTCCAATTGTAAAAAAGTGCCCCGGGGCCCCATTTTTTTCAATTTTTGGGCGCATTTTGCTGGGGCCCTGCAGCTATACCCCCGGCCCTATTTTTAAAAAAAAAATGTTGTTTCAAAAGGGAAATTTTGTGCTTCAAAATTGTCAAGAGGGGGCTAAAGGGGGTAAAGGGTTCTGTCAAAAACGGGAAATTTGGGTTTTGGGGGTTTTTAATTAATGGCCCACATTTTGGGAAAAAAGGGACTTGTTTTTTGCAAGATTTTTAAAAACATAGCTAGAAACCCCTGAATTGAGAAAACCAAATTTAATAAAATTTAAAAAAAAGAAAAAACAAAAGACATGGGGGGAAATTATCCTTTTTTAAAAATGGGGTTTTTAAAATTTAAAAATTTCTAAAAAACTTGCATGAAAAAAAATTTAGCGGGAAAAAAATTTCCTCTAAATTTTTGTAAAAGGGGGAGGAAACAGGAAAATTTTGACCAGATATGGTTTTTCCCAGAGGAAAAGGAGTATGGAGTTTGCCCAAAACCCAAAGTACAGGGAAAATTTTCCCCTCCAGAAACTTTGAGTAAAATGAAAAAAAGAATCCAAAAAAAAGGGGGAAACCGGGGGGAAAAACAAAGGAGCGAAAAACCCCCCACCCATTTTCCAAGTAAAATTAAATTTGGGTTTCCGCACCCCAATCGGGGGGGGCAAGCGCTAACCCGGGTTCTTGACTGTGTACGAAAAAAGGTGGGGGTTTTTACCTCACCATTCCCGTTTCCCCGCACTCTGCCCACACGACTGTTTTCGTTGCTGCGTCAGAAGGGCTTTTTTCCCGGGGTTAAAAGATAAAGGACGCCAGCCTGGCTTTTCACCCCATCCACTGTAAACTCCCCTCTGGCTGCTGAACCTGCGTGTTAATAGATACAGACGCTAGCCTGGTCTCCCCACTGAACCCCCCTGTAATCTGGCAGCTGGCCTCCGTGTTAACAGATGGCTGACGGCAACACTGGCTCTCCCCGTTAAGGGCCCAAACAGGGACTTCCAAAAAATTTTTCTTTAAAAAAAAAAAAATTTTGAAAAAGGTGATTTCTGTGAGGGTTTAAATAGGGGGTCAAAAAAGGGGGGGAGGGGTGGACACAAATTGAACAAATTTTGGGGGGCTTTAAAAATTTTCTGGGGGCTGGAAAATCCCCTATGGGGGGCGCATTTTTTTGTCTTTCCCGGGGAGTCTGTCCCTAATCAAGAAAAAAGGGTTTGGGGGAAAAATGAAAACCCTTGAAATTTATTGGTTTAATAGTTCAGAAGCCCGGGGGGCAATGTTTTCTCCAAAAAGAAGTGTTTTTGGGTGTTAGGGGCATTTGTAAATTTCTTTTTGGGGGGTGCGGATGAATTAACACATCTACACAAAAAAAAACCTTTTTAAAAAATTTCAGGGAGGGGTGTTTTTTTTGTATTTATCACACTTTAAAAAAAACAAAATGAAAATAATGTAAAACTATAAATAAAAATTCGCTAAATAAATTCTGTAAAACAAAAGTCAATACCAAAAAAATATTTCTAAATGACAGTCCACTGTAAAAAAAAAGCATAGTGCCACTTTTGTGAACTGTGGATCAAAAAAGGGGTTTTGGGGCTCTTTTCTGTGGCCCCGGGGGCAGGTTTTAGTCAAAGTCCATTCAACTAAAAAAGGGGGTTCCCAAAAAACTCCTTTTTGCCCGGGACTTTTTAAAACTGGGAGCCTGCAGGTTTGGGGCTCATGCTGTGGCCCAGGACAGGTTATATTCAATGTCCGTTGAAACTAAAAATGGTGGTTTTTAAAGGGCTCCTTTTCCCCGCACTTTTTAAAACTGTGGGGCCCGACAGGTTTAAAAGGTTTCTGCGGTACCGGGACAGATATAGTCCCAAAGGGCCCTTTTAACTAAAATGGTGGTTCAAAGATCCCTTTTTCCCGGGACTTTTTTAATTTGGGTCCCGGGCAGGTTTAAAGGTCATTTGCGGGGACAGGACAGATATATCAATGTCCAGTTCAACCCAAAATGGTGGGTTTTTAAAAAATCCTTTTTCCGGGACTTTTTAATCTTTTGGGTCAGCAGGTTTAATGGGGCATTCTGCGGGACAGGACAGATTTAGTCAAAGTCCCGTTCAACTAAAATGGGTTTTTTCAAAAACTTTCCCCCTTTTCGGGGGACTTTTTAAATCTGGGGGTCCCCTGCCCGGTTTTTGGGGGGGCCCCCCATTGGGGCCCAGGAAAAGGTATAGTCCCAAAGTCCAGTTCAACAAAAAAAGGTGGTTTTAAAAAACTCCTTTTTTCCCGGAAATTTTTAAAATTTTGGGGCAGACAGGTTTAATGGTCATTCTGCGGTTTAAAAAGGGCCCTATATAGTCAATGTCCAGTTCACCCCAAAAAAGGTGGGTTTAAAGACTCCTTTATCCCGGCAACTTTTTAATCTGTGGGTCAGACAGGTTTAATGGTCATTTGCGGTACAGGAAAAATATATCAATGTCCAGTTCAACTAAAATTTGGGGTTAAAGACTCCTTTTTCTGGCCCCTTTTTTAAATCGGGGGGCATTTCAGGTTTGGGGGGGTTTTCTTGCGTTCCAGGACAAAGGGGTATTTTAATGTTTTCCGGGTTTAAAATAAAAGAAAGGTTTAAATCATACTGCCCTTTTGGCCCCATTTTTAAATTTTTGGGGCAAAGCAGGTTTTAAAGGGGCATGCTGTGGTGCAAAACAGGGATTGTGAATGGTCTGTTTAGTTTTTTTCTGTGGCTTTTATAACCTAATGTTTGCCTAAGATGGAGCAATTTCACCCTTTGACTGTTGTGGATGTTAAATTTCCCCTTCTCCAGCCCTGTTTTTGGGTGTAAGGGAAAGAAGGGGTTGTTTTTTCCCCCTTTCCCCTGGGCTTTAATGGGGCATTCGGCGATAAACTATTACGACTATCGAAAACGTCTTTTATAATTTCCAAATCACTTTCGACCCCCATGGGCGAAGTCAAAGTAACGCTCATCACTAATCATTATCAGAAAATCGTCATCATTTAAGATTTTTAATAAAAAAAATGGATTTTTGTTCCATAAAAACTCGGGCCCTAGGAAAAAAAGATTCCTATTTAACCCTTGGGTTTGAGATTAAAAATCACAATGCCTTTTTTTCCGTTAAAGCAAAGGAAAAAAACTCATTAACATCTTTAAAGTTTTTAAAAAAAGGGTTAAAATTGGTTTGGAAAGGGGCAAAATTCAAATCTTTACTTAGGACTTTAACAAGTTTCCAACCAAAAAGCAAAAAAAGATAAAATTTGAACGGATAATCAAACAAATTTAGATACGGTAAACCACGTTTTGCACAGTCTCGTACTAACGTAACATTCTGGGCGATGTCCTGGTCTGTTGTTTTGTGGAAAGACCTCCTGTGTTTTTTGCCCACCCTTCTCGTCCGCTTCTTGGGTGTGAATGACTACGGGAACCTCCTGCGTTTTTTGAAGACGGATTGTCAGAATAGTGATGTGCCAGTTCATAATCCCGTGGATCAGTGTATGTCTCTGAATCTGACGTGTCAGTGCCTGTTTCCGTATTATCACCTCCAAGTGGTAGGAAAGACACTTTTTTGTCTCTCTTTTTATATCTAAAAGATCTGGGACGGTCAGATAAAGTATTATGTTGCCACTTATATACCCGATTTTGCGCATAATCCATAGAGTCCCGTTCAAATTTACTTTGTTTAATCTGAACAATATTGTCCTCTACAGTAGTTTCTTGATATTAATTTTGAGTTTTTCATCTAGAGCATGATAGAGTGGATCCTCCACATATGGAGCAATAGATAAGCCTCATATCAACACCATTTATCATTAGTTATTGATTTTAATCTTCAATATCTGAAAAAGGATTATGATTTTTTTGACCAGATAATAGACTAAATGTAATATTTTAAACGTTTTTCTATATGTGCTGAATTTTTTCTTGATGTAAGGTTTTCAAATATTTCCTTCTGCGTCTCTTTGAATAAGATTTTCCAAGCTTTCAGGTGTGCAGATGATGATTGATGAGCACGAATTTTGTTCTGTAAAGATTTTATTTGTTGGGTCTTATCTCTCCCATTACAGCTCACTTTGCAGTTAATCCAGTCCATACTAAGAGGGCCTAGATATTTTTAGAGACATACATTCTCTCTGCCAGGTAGCCATCCTTACAAATTAGTCCATTGTGCATTTCTTTACACTCCAGCCATGTTTCAGCAGACCACTCCCGTGGAAAGTCTATATTCTAAATTTCTATGCTGTATTGGCTATTATGTGCCTCTGAGCTATTGTCTGCCTCACTGAAATGTGTAGTAGTTTTGCTACCATTGTCTAGTTATGTTTCTTAATCTCATATTGATTCCACATATACAGATGTGTCATACCTTATCTTTTCTTCTGGCTTAATACACATTAGGGTGCTTCCACACGGAGTGTTTTTTGATGCGTTTTTGGCTGCATTTTTGTGCAGAGATGTACAGAATTAAGGGTCTGTTCACACAGCATTTTTAGATGCATGCTTGGATCCATGTTTTGGACCCAAAACAGACCCAAACACACATCTAACAATTTGCAGTGTGATTTACTTTGCTTTCAAAGTAAAACATGCATCGGGTTCAGAAGTCTGATGGCTGATGCGTGTTTTGCATGCGTGTTTCTGATGTGTTTTTTTTCGGATCCGTTCAAAGAATTGACATGTCAATTCTTGATCCGTTTTACGCAGCAGACACCCTATTTAAAACTATAGGGTGCATTTCTGCTGTACAGAAAACACATCCAAACATGCACCACACTTTGGGTACATCTTTGGGTACGATTTAAGCAGCGCTTTTTAATACGTTTTTCGGATTGAAAAACAGATTGAAAAACGGCGTGTGAACATACCCTTAATTGCATTGCTATTTTGCACAAAAAATTATTTTTGGATGTGTTTTTTGTGAAGAAAGTGAGAATAATTAATACTGTACTTTTCGGCATAAAAATGCATAAAAAAATGCACCAAAAATGCTCCGTGTGAAAGCACTCTACAAGATGACCAGCTTTGAAAATAGAAACCATGATATTTTGAATGTAGTTTCCTATGTGATAGTGTTTTTCAGAAATTGGCTACAGTCTGTTTCATTAATCAAGTTCAATACAAATTCAAGTCCTTAATTAGATTTATCGAAAGGTAAAGGTAAAAACATCTGTATTAGTTTCATCATATGCAGAAAAAGCACAATCACTGTTATGTTTTTTAACATTTTTTGCTACATTTCTGCCAACTTTTGACATCTTTGTATCTTTTATAAAAATTTTTCAAAACGTGGAAACATTTTTTTAAAGCTGCAAAAATTGGCCTTAATTTTTTAACTGTATTTCCCAAATTTTTATAATTCTAAAATTTTGGGGGTACTGACATATGGCTTTTCCCAAATTTTCATTTGTGCAAAAGCAATGTTCATTTTTTTTCCTTAAAAAAAAAATGGAAAGTGATTTTAAAAATTTTTTTTGGGGTCCAAAGCCACCTATTTGCAGAAAATTTGACGGTTTAAGCACATGCTACCCATTTTTGGGCTTTAGTTTGCTCTGCTGGTGGGGTTTAATAGAAAGGTATATAAAAAGGTTTTAAAGGGGTTTTGTCACAAAGCAAAATTCACAGCACTGGCTTCTCACAACGAGCTAACCTAGCATGTGAATGAGGAGGACGACGCTTCTTATGAGCAAGGGCGACATTTGGGGTGTCCTTTTTAAAAAAACCCCAAATTTCAGGGGCCGTAAAATAGCCGAGTGCACCCCCCTAAATGCTGCCACAGGGGTCATAGACGGGCTTCCTAGCGTAGTAGAAAATTTTGGCTCTGGTTCCATTTTGAAAGGAATACGTTCCACGTAATGCCCCCAAAATCCCCAACCGAAGCTAAAAAATCTTTGTTTGAAAAGTTCTAGTGCCCCACGGGGGCCATTTAAAAATGAAAAATGGGGTGGCCTGATATTGGGGAAAAACACCAGATATCTGGCGCGGCCTTTTTCAACTGAAGCCATGCACACGTCTTGGAAATCAAAACATTTGATTGTGAGTTTTACTTTCTGGGGTAACATTAAATAGAACTACAACCATTTGTAAATAAAACAGTCACAATCCCCTTCGAATTTCAAATTAAACCAAAAAGGGGAAAATTAATAAAAAAAAACCCTTTAAAAAAAAAGATGCATCCTAAAAAAAAATTTATTTGACAAATAAAATAAAAGCACACACGACAAAAACAACCCCCTAAGACCCTAAATAAAAAAGTACCTAAAATAACCGGGTTTGCTCTTAAAAAAGGGAGTCCGTCAACATCCCTAACTAAAAATTCCCAAAAAGGGTCTTATCAGAAAGCCCATGAAAAAACTCCCAACATTTTTCCGATCCCCCAGAGCGGGGATCCCTAGGGAAAAATACAAAAAAAATTAAGTAAGGGAACCCAAACTAATTCAGTAAATATAAACCCCACTTATGAGAAAATTAGGGTATTAAAATGTTTTCGAAGTCTTGCGTCAAGTGAGCAGATGGTTTCCCGGGGACAATGAGAATAATAAAAAATCTTACCTACATTTTTAAAACCATATTTTAAAAATTTTTGTTTATATTAAAGTGCTTAAAGGGGTTTCTCATACGGTTTTTGCATTCTCTGTGCTTTTCATAGCTTAAATTTTAAAAACCAGGGGGTCTCCCTCCCCCGGGGTCGTGTCTTTGTCTGGCATATGCCATCACTTACCTTTTTCCCCGTCCCCCTTAGTGATCTTATAATCATAATATAACAATCCGTGTGAGCTTGGAAAGGGGAGGATTGGATGAGCAAATCTTTTTAACGAAGTGGTTTTATTTAGAATTTTTAGGAAAAAAATTTGATTCTAATGAACCGAAGTTTATGATGTTGGGAAGAAACAAAATGGCCCTGGCACATTTGGACATGGGGCAAAAACTATGGGAAAAGAAAGAACGCCCTCAAAACATATCAAACAGGGGGGCCCAAACAGCGCCACCCCGATTCTGTGTGTCCAGCCAAAAAAGGAAAACCAATAGGGGGAAAATAGGGAAAGCCATTTAAATTCTGCCTTGTTTCACTGTGTTCGTAGCCAAGCATCTCTTTAGAGCACTAGACTGCAAAATATGAAAAAATCCGTTTTCGGTTGCTGGGGGAAATACCCTTTTAAATAACAGGTGTGAGTATTTACTCACCTGTTTTTGAACCAGGGGTTTTTTTTTTTGGGATATTTCTACGTGACAAAGAGTTAATTTTTTCCTTATTTTGGGGGGTCTGTGCAAATCCCGTGGGTTTTTTATTTCTCCCCTAACACATCTCAAATAATCCCGTCATTTTTTGGGATATTGCTATCTGTGGGAAAGAGTTTAATTTTTTTTAATTATTGTGGGGATTCAGTTAAACGTGAACGTAGAGGCGACCCCCCCCCCCCCGAAAGGGGTGGAGAGGCTTTCGGCATTAAATTTTTCGTTTTTAAAATTTTAGGGGGAAAAAAACATAACATTTTCCCTTGGGTAATTTTTAAAAAGAACCCAAATGGAAATATTTTTGTAACTTTTGAAAATTTCAAAGTTTCATCTATTCAATTTTTTCACTACTTTTTTGCACAACTTGCTGTCTCTACCCGAGCTTAGGGCAAAAATTTACAACAGGTGTTTTGATCCATAATGCCCCATACATTTAAAAGGATCAACTTTAATTGGGATTTTTAAAAAGTCCCCCCTAACATGGGTGTTTTTAAATTTTTTTCATCAGAGGCCCAAGACAATACCTTTTCAACGATTAACATAAACCTTTGCCCCTTTGCAAGCTTCAAGAAGGACTCTCAAAATGGAAGTGGCCACTGGGGCTTAAAATTGCCCCCAAATGTCCTCAGCCCGTTGCAACAGGATCAGGGGAGACTTTTAAGAGTCAAAAAAAGGCCAAAAAAATAGATGTCCCCCCCCTTGTCCCCCATCACACACTCATGACTGCTTCTTTTCCCAAAAACTTTCCATGTTTGGAAAACCGGGGTGATGGATGCCACAAAATCCAGGGACCAAATTTTGGAAAAAGGGATAACAACCAAGTGGGCCCATCCCGGGCCATTTGCAAACCCCTTTTTAATGTTTTTAACCTGCAAACATTTGCTGCCCAAATTTTTAAAAGGGGGGGAGTCAGCCTTTTCATTTCTAAGAAACCCTAAGCCCCCACTTGGAAAAAAAATTGGTTGCATGGCCTTTAACCCAAAAACCCCAAAAAAGAAAAAGCCTTTTTCCCCGTAAAGAAAAAAAAAAATTTGGGCCCCAACAAAAAAAATTTTTTTCCCCTTTAAATTTTTCTTCCCTGCCTTTTTTAAGGGTTTTTTTCAAAGTCCAAAAAAATATTTTAAAAAAAATTTTGAAAAATAAATTTTTCCAAAATTGAGAAAAACCCCCCACCCAGTTGTTTTTTTTCAATGTATTTTATTTTAAAAGAAACAAACTTTACATCACTTTCAGTGGGACAAAATATGCATTACAAGGGAAATTTCAATTTTTTTGATCCAAAATATAGAATAATAACGTTTTTTGGGTCATATTGTGGGGGCCCTTCTTCAGCAAATACGGGGTGCATAAAAATGGGGTCGAAGATACGGAGAAATC
The DNA here is from genome assembly GCA_025379985.1 of Phyllomedusa bahiana. NCBI lineage: Eukaryota > Metazoa > Chordata > Amphibia > Anura > Hylidae > Phyllomedusa > Phyllomedusa bahiana. The sequence goes on from JAODAL010015231.1 coordinate 54,346, forward strand.
CATTTTACCCCAATGCTTTTTTGCAATTCATTCTATGCAAGAATTTGAAGGGGTTTTCTCACCCTGCAGTTTCAGAGTTAGAACCAGTTTAAGAGTCACAATTTTCCGGGTGAGCCCAGGGTGTTGTCTATAAAGTATTGCATATCAGCTCGCACCCCAAAGCTGCCCCTTTTTAGGGGTGTGTCGGGGGCGGGGGCAGCGCTCGGCTTGCAGGGAGCAACAGTCTGCTGCAGCTGACTTGCGACCCCACCCTGAGAGACATTCTGCTGGGAGCTGTGAGTGACAGAGGCCCAGCCACTCCTGACAGGTGGCGTGTCGCAGCAGCCAATGGGAGGACCCAATCAGCTACAGGGGGGTACCCGGGGGGAACCACTTTTAAACCCCTGCAGGAGGCTGCGCCGGGAACCTGCTCCCTTTGTTTACCTGTGCGTTATAATCTCGTGCTCCATACGTTCCCAGACCCCCCCCTGTTTACTGACCCCATTGTCCGCATTTTGTACCTCGCCCCCTGGTTTTTGCCCCGGCTTTTTACTGGTTTTTTCTTTGGTTCTGATTTGTGGCTTGGCAATCTTTTTTGTTATGCCCCGGGACTTCTGATTTTTCTTCCTCCGACGGCCCCAAACCACTTAGCAGGCAGGGGGCTGTCGCCCAATTGGTGTCCCCACCTAGGGGCCCCGCTCACAGTAGGCAGGGGAAAGGGGCGGGTTCCATTTTTGGGCTTCCGTAACTCCCTTGACGTGACAGATGTTACCACTTTATTGCGGCGCGTCAGAAAAAGCCGCAATAATTTTGGTGTTTTGGGGACTCACGCTGATCAACACGTACTCGCAAAGCACGGGGGGGCCATTACTCGTGGCGCATTTCTCTTATCTATGTCACTTATCTCCCCACACGTACAATACGATCGTATTGTATGTGCGGGGGGAGGAGGCGTAATCCATAGTTCTCTATGAGAGCTATGGATTACCGTTATTGTGGCGCGCATCTCGCTGTGTATAAAGCGCAAATACGCGGTGAAATGCGCGCTGCAATTACACTGTGTGAACATACCCCTTGAGTAAAAGGAAGGGGGAGATCAAAGATACAGATAATTTAATAAAAGAAAAAAGGAGAGGATTTTTGGTAACCAAGAAAACCGTGATCGCAGAAGAGAAAAAACTCTTTTTTTTTATTTGTAATGTCTTCATTTAACTTTCCCTACTTGTTGAAAGCTAATAAGTATGGTGAAAAAAAACTTTAATTCCTCTCTTTTGATGTAAGAAGACAGGAGAGCAGATCTCATGAATATGATGTACAAATGACTTTACTTCTATAACTTAAGACAGAAATAAACTCTGAAAAATTGCACAAAAATGCACTGTGTGGACATGGATTAAATGGTCTTATTACCATATTCACTTTTTACTTCAATTTTCTTCTCGACCAAGCAAAGTAAGGTTGCTTGCTCTGCCAATTTCAAGGTCTTTAGTTTACAAATAAGTACATTTTAACAAGGCGTTTCACATTCACTCAGTATCACCCTTAGCTTCATTAATAGTTAATTAGAGGTGTCTAATGAATAGGCGATTACAATAGATAAGGGTTAATTAGGTGGCGTTAGCAACAGCTTTGGCATCTACTATTTTCTCAATCATATTTTTAAGAACAAATAGAGATTATTCTTAATACCACAGTCCAAGGAAAAAATATATACATATAGGTAAATGGAAGCAACATATCTTCAAAGACAACACACTACAATACATGGCACTAATAAACCTGTCATATTGAAAGTAAATGGGTTTCTGAACACAGAGGATTTCATGAAAATTGTGTTATTTTATGTCTGATAGAAAAGATGTAGCAGAGGAGGGACCCAATCAATTTTTTTGTTCTATATTGTTTCAAAATTGCCTGTCCCACAGGTTCTCAATTGAAGGCAAAATCTAGGTTATATGGGTCACAAGAGAGATATTGAGGATATATAAGTTAGAGAAACCTGTACACACAGAAGAAAATGAAAACACTGAAGTACGTAATTGACTTAATAATCATTTTTTATCTTCTTTTGGTTATGTTCAATTTATAATAGATCTGAGGAGAATACAGTGACTGAAGATGTCTGTAGAATTTATATCACTCTCCTTGAGTTTTAGATTAACTGAGAATTACTGTAGTATTATTTCTGCTAATACTTTTTTCCGACATTAGCATTGGAAAACAAAGCAAAACAAAGCAGCAGAGTACACAGCAAATGTTTGCCTTTCTTAGCGTGGCCACTCCAAAACTGTGTATATGTCCTAATTTTCTTAATCGAAATCCACAAGGGTTTTCCAATCTATCACACAATGGGACATTCAAAAGCTGAGTTGCAAAAAACTAAATAGAATAAAAAAAGGACAAATTTCAGAATTAAAAAGTTAACATCAACTAGCCCTTTTCATTTTTTACAGATGATAAATGTATTAAAGGACACTTGTTACTTTGTTAGGTGCCATTTTAACCACCGGTTATGTCTTAGCAGTGGGTTTAGCATATTCTTTACACTTTATAACAATTAATATAGCAGAGTTTAGAGATATGGCAATAGAGTCAAGAACAGTACAACATGATTTACTATTCATGGACATTAAAGAAAGGTGTACTGTCTTTGGCTTCTAAGCTGCAACACATATGTGCCCGGAACCACTGGAGATGGCTCCCAGATTCATCTCCACTAAAATAAATCTAATAAAACCTAACAAAGAAGGAATGGGTGGATTTAATAAAGGCAGGTTTCAAACACTAAACCTCAGCTACATAAGAACATGTTAGTGACTTAGTGCCCCAATCAGAATGACAGGTTTCCCCTTAACACAGTGCATTTTAAAGCACCTAACTTCGGGAGAAAATGTATAAAGGTAGAACTTAAACTTAAAGGAGTATTCCCGTTCATTGATTAGCTTTAAACATGTAGGCAAAGGTAAATAAAGACTGTTACCAAATATATTGGTTTTCTGATTTTGCTTCTCTTCAGAGTTAGAAGCAGATATTATCTCCTGCTTTTGTACAACAAGCTTCCCTAGTTGCTGAACACTTTTCTGTGCTCCTACAGGCTGCAGCAGTGGTCAGGGTGGTGATGTCACTCCCTGTTGTGTTTCTTATCTTGAAAGACAATCTTGTTTACATTACATGCTAAGAAGATAACCCTTTAGAGCTCTGTAGCGTTGTGCATTATAGTTTATAAATTCCCTGCACTCATGTCACTGTAACAGGGTCAGCTATGAATAGCAGAGCTGATATGCCAAATACTGCTATAGAACCACCCACCCAGCGGGCTTTGGCTCTGCAAAAATAGCATGGTGAGACAATCCCTTTAAGGTCAGGAATTTTTAATGTTTTTTAGCACCAAAGATAAACCTGTTAAAATTAAATTCCCCTAAATAGCACAATGCCACAGTACTCTAAAATATTGTCAGTCAGTGCAGCATAGCAGTTTCAGACAATTTCCCCAGTTGTACCAAGTTAGAGTTTCATCTTTTCTGTCCATGTGCTAAATCTTAAGAGCCATGCAGTAAGACAACGACCCTAAGCACATAAGCTGCTCTACCACAAAATGGTTAAAGAAGAATAAAGTTAAAGTTTTAGAACACAAAAGTCAATGTTCTGACCTTTATCCAATAAAAAATGTTGTGATTGGAACTAAAGTGAGCAGCTCATAGGAGGAACCCCACCAATATAACAAAAGTTGAAGCTGTTTTGTACAAAGTAATTATTAAAATTCATACAAGCCTATCAGGAGTCCAAAAATTGCCAGAAACATTAAAATGCAATTATTGTTGCACAAAGGAGTCATACTGGATACTGATAGCAACGATTCATGAACTCATGCTATCATATATATGTGATATTCATTAATTAATAAAAGACCAAATGTAATATTTTTTACTCATTTGTGTGATTTAGTCCCTTTTCATAAATTTTAAGACTTTTGAAAAATTTTTGTCAAGTTTTAGGTCAAATAAATACAGAAATATACACTGAGAAGCGAAAGGGTAACAATGTTTTGAACTTTTGACTTTAAGGCTCCATATCTCACCATCCACTACAACTTTGAATGTGAAACTACCATAATTTTATAGACAATAATTTTGGCTATATCATACATAAATTAAAATTGCAACTATTTAGCATTTACTTAGTTATGTAGATTCTTATTATGTAACTGCATTGTTACTGTTTTGCTCCTGGTGATGGAACAATTTTTTTCTTCTTGTATACTACAAATAATAACCTTTTCTCACATTTCCTAATAGCTCATTGTGTTATTAGGTTGATTCCCAAGCCAACGGTCACTGGTCCGAATTGAGGTGCAGCCATAAAGAAGATTTCCCAAGAAAAGAGAAATAACATCATCCAGCTCATTGATCTTTTGGCCAACAGATTTGCCAAGACACATCATAAGAGTGCCATGATAGCTGGAAGGATACAAAATGAAGTCCGGCCATCCATTCAAAAGCCCAGAGGTGGGCATCCAGGCAAAATCTGGGAGTCAACAAGCTGGCTCATCCCCAGGTCTATCAGTTCTGGCGCAACAACCACAGCACTGGAGGTGGCTCGTATGCTTCATAATAGAGAGACCACAGACATCCATGCAAGGACCGTGTGAAATGTGTTACACAAGTCTGGAATGATGGTCCAAAAAAGGTGAAGAAGCCCTGACTTCAGTATTGTCATACGAAGCGTTGGCTTGTATTTGCAAAAACGTATGAAAAGAGGACAGTAGAAGATTGGAAACGGGTGATTTGGAGCGATGAGATGAAAGTCAATAGACCGGGCTCTGATGGGGGCAAATGTATCTGGGAGAATCAAGGGAAAATGGGGCTAATGGATCAAGAAATTGAAGGAACTGTGGAATCTGAAGTTTGGTGGAGGAAGCCTGAGGATATGGGGTTGTTTCACAGCCAAAATCATTGGACACTTGAGCAGGATTAATGGTGATCTTAATTCTGGTCAATATATGACTATCCTACAAGATAAGTTACTTCGTACACTTGAGTACTATGGGTATGAAAAGGACAACAGTGTGTTCCAGCAGGACAATAACCTTAAGCATCAAGATTGGCAAACAAATGGTTCAATGACAATGAAGTAGAGTTGCTGGATTTGCCCCCAGAGTCCCCAGAACTCAACCCAACCAAACACTTGTGGGTAGAGTTGAAGAAAAAGCTGTATTTGTACCTAAGTGAGTCATCCAGTATTTACTAACTTTGTGGATGCGTAGAATAGACAAGGGATTAGATTTTGGTCCAGACATGTCTGAATCTGATCAACAGCATACCCAGAAGGATTCCAGCAGTATTGAAAGCCTACAAAATAATAAATCTTAAAATTTAGATTTTTAGGAGCAAAACAGTAACAATGAAGTTGCACAACAAGAGCCTGCAGAACTAAGCATATGTTACATAGCTGCGAGTCAAATTTATATATGAGATAGCCAAGTTGATTGTATATAAAATGATGGTCGTCTCATGTTCAAAACTGTAGTGGAGGGCGAGATATGGAGCCTGAAAGTCAAAAGTTCAAAACATCGTTACTCTTTTGCTTGTCAATGTACGTAGAGAAGTGTACATATTTTAGGATTTTAAAACTTTCTATGTCACTTTATCGACATGGAAAAATCCCTTTTAAGACTTCCCCTTTTGTTTTTACATATGTACTCCTTTTAATGATCTCTTCACATTCCCCCTGTACCTCTCCTGCTCATAGTCCAAAAGGCACCTGCACCTCAACAGTTATTGACATGAAGCTCTTTCTCCTCTTTCAATAGGAGTGGGGAGCTTTGGAGCTGCTTTTTCAGAGTACTGTATTATATGCTACTATATAAGAAAGGCACAAACTGATATCAAACAAATTCAAGGTTCTGCAGTAGTTGTAGAACGTTTTTATAATACACACCCCTGCTGCCATAGAACATCTTTTGAAATGGGAGATTTGTGACCTTTGATTAGTGGTTGTCAAGAAGGGGTTCTACAGCAGTTGTACATTTATCATATGGCAAAATGCACCCCCTTGAAAAATCATGTGCACTGCATTTCAAAATGTAGCCAATCATTTAGGGCAGCATTCAAACTCCATCTTCGTTTTATATATTTTTGTCTGAAGGTCAGACGAATCATTTGTTGATTTTCCATTGATCCAGCTATATAAAAGGTTTATCTCTGTGGCTATTACTTTTTTGTAATAACCTCGTAAATACTATGGTGTCTTGAAAACATTTATGAGCTGATATAAAAACATGTTTATAATCTCTGTAAACATCATATTAAAACACTTAATCATGGAATGCTTATAGTGTGTTGTTCAGATAAGCTGCACCCCCCATACACTCAAATAATTTTAAAGAAAGTAGATTTAAAGACTATGGATCCTTTTGCACACATTTTCTTACTGCATTGTATGTATATAATAAACAAGCATAGTTCCAATCTGTTTTAATTAATGTTGAAATTTTGTCATCTGTAGCTGGTATGTCTCCTCATACAATAGCAGCCACTAGATGCCATTCAGAGCTTATTCCATCAGACAAGCTGACTGCTCAAGCCTGCAGCCCCTCTCCGTGCTACTCTGATCATTAATCCAAAAATGAAATTGTTCTAACCAATAAAATAACAACTAATTATCAAGTTTTCAGTTTGGATTAACTTTCAAGAATGCAATGTTTTATTGGTAAATTTTAGATCTCTGCATTTATGTGGAACTTACATACTACATCTAAACATTGTTGCAGAACAATTACACTCTTTCATGGCACTTGTATTCGTTAATGGCAATGCATGCACCTTATTTCTTGAGGTATGGCCAAAGGGGTGTGACTTCAAAGGCTGCTCTGAAAAAAAAACAAACTCCTTCATCCCCCGATCTCCTAGGCTCCACACAGCTGTTTCCTGTGTATCCAAACACATATGATGACTAAGCTTCCTGTTATCAAACAGCTACAGAAGAACTGCAATAAGCCTACATGAACATCAATAAAAGTACTTTACAAAAGTGCCTAACTTTGGAGGAGATATTACATTTAAGCAGGGCTATGGAGTCGGAGTCGTGGAGTCGGAGACGGAGTCGGTGGCTATTTTGCAGGAGTCGGAGTCGTCATAAAAGGGACCGACTCCGACTCCAAAATATATAATAAGTTGGTCCAGTTAGTTCGATGCAAAGAGCAAGAGGAATTGGGTCAGGCCAGTGCTACTGCTCCCATATCTTCAGCCTCATCACATGAGGAGTGTAATTGATGACATGGAGCAGGCAAAGCGCTGCCCCAGGGGAAAAGATTCCGCTCACAGGGCAAACAGATTTCAGCAAAATTTTTCACCTGTTTTCAAAGAAGTAGAAGAGTTCAACCATTCATCAAAACTGACTGTGGCTGAGGCAAGTCCTTTATACCCCAACATTGTTAAAGATGTTGCCCCTGTGGTCACCGCTTTGCCCCCAACCCAAGTTAGTGTAGAGAGGCCGTTCTCTAGCCTGGAAATAATGAGATCAGATGTGAGGTCATGTATGCAGGATCTGATGGAGACAATACTATTACTCAGAACAAATTCAGAGACTTCACAAATGTTCCTGCAGTGTTTTGCATATTTACAATTTTTGTGTGTCCTAAAGTCATATCCAATAAATATATTTTACACTGACAAGCAAAACGGTAACAATATTTTGAACTTGTGACTTTCAGACTCCATATCACACCCTCCACTACAACTTTGAGGCTACTGTAATTTTATATACAGTCATCTTACCAATCTTATACATAAATTTGACTTGCAAGTATTTAGTATCTGTTTAGTTCTGCAGATTCTTTCCTGTAACTGCATTGTTACTGTTTTGCTCCTAAAAAATCAAAGTGTTAATTTTTATTATTTTGTTAGCATTTGGGCAATCCCCCTTTGGCTTTCAGCTCTGCCTGAATCCTTCTGGGCTCTGAAACAGATTTAAGCATATCTTGACCAAAATCTGATCCCAGGTCTCTTCTACACATTCCCAATGTTGGTGCAGACTGGACTTGGATACAAATACAGCTTTTTCTTCAACTCTACCCACAAGTGTTCAAAAGATCAAAAAATTGTTACTCCTTTGCTTGTCAGTGTCTGTTCTACCTAAATAGCTTGATTATTGTATCATAAAGTGATAAACAGCCTGGTGTTACCATTTTAGTACAGTAAAGTTATCATATGCGCCATGTATGAGGGAGTCAGGAGTCGGAGTCAGAAGTCGGAGTCGGAGTCAGGAGTCGGAGGTTTGGGAAATTGACGAGTCGGAGTCGGGGCTTTGGCTTGCCGACTCCACAGCCCTGCATTTAAGATACTTTCTCCCACTGTACAACCCTTTTAAGTCATGCAATAAATAACCTCTAATCACCAGATAAATTTAAGTGGTTTGCAGATTTTATTGGTATATACATATATACAAAAAACGAAAAATGCATTCATAGAAATGTGTTTGTTAGATTTCCCAGTAAAACTCAAGCAAATACATGTGTATGTCAATAGACATTACAGTCATATTTCTAGGAAGAACTTTTTCTTGGATGGTCATTTGCAATTTTGTGTAAATATCACAGAAAAACAGGTTTTCATTTGTATCTCTTCTAAATAACTATTATTAAAATGTTAGATCTAGCTGAAAGAGCTTGCTCAATTGACATCTATGTTATGTGCTTAAGCCAGTTAGAAAGTGTGGCTTAAATTTTAATACTGTAGACCTGCTTTCTCTGACACTTGGCCTGGTGCCTTGTGTTTATTGTAACTGGAGATCAATGGAAATGTTATTATCACCATAGCGGAACAATGATGTGCTATACTGTACAGTGTAAGCCGAGACACGAGTGCTTATATGAGAATCATTACATTAGTCATTCTGCCTGTAGGTGCCACAGAGTTTCTTCCAAAGCTTTTAATGGAGATAATAGCCTACCTTCACTTGATATTATCTTATACAAATTATTAGAATATGTTACTATGTTAAAATCAATGGCAAATGACCTACTTGCAAAAATAATGCTACTACAAAGAAATGTATTGTAATTTAGCTGATTTAATAACCTGTAATACAGGATAAAGAAAATGGATGTATGCATCCTATTCAAAATTATAATGTGCTAATAGAATCTGTCACCATTTTCTACCCAGTCACATAATTATAGTGTTCGGGTATGCCGAGCAAAACTAATGGTTACCTTTAGTATTTTATAACTTTCTTATTTAGGGCAATCAGTTCCCAGATATCTTTCTTACTGGCTATACAAATTAGGAATGCATGGGTCACAGGAAGTGAACAGTTTTTGAGCAGCAAAATAACTTCATCACCTAAAGAAATGTCTGCTTTCTGGACTGCTAGATTCCTAATATACAGAATCTACAGAAGAAGTTGGGAAAAATATCATGGCAATAATCATTACAATTACAAATTTGAAACCTTTTGTTTTGATTACAGGCAGACATATGATAGACAATGGTATAATACCTTCTTTACAAAAATCAGCAGGTGCGTGAGAAGGGTGAAAACAGTATAAGAAACTGCACAAGAAGACTGTGTGGATCCCTACTTATAGTCATCTGAAAAAATATGATACAGTATGTTTAATGTGTTTTGTACTTAGCCAGTGCCTTCTATTGCATGAGATGGTGCAGCAGGAATGTTCGTGTTAGTTGTAACTTTAGCACAGTTATGGATGTAGATTGCTGCAGTTTTTGTGCACTTTGGCAACATGTTGGCAGGGAATTCAAGTTTTGTGTGCCATGTTGCTATCACAGTAGCATGTTGCTATCAGAGGAGGTTATCCTGGGGAGCTCCAAAGGTGGGGGTTTTAGGTGACATATTGGTAAGTGAGCTCACATGCTCACATTAATTGGGCAGGTTTCCTATAAAAAAGTTTTGTGTGTTATGCCAGAGTGTTCCTGGTCTGTAAGTGATGAGCAGCTACTGGGGTAGGATCTAGAGTAATAGCAATAACAAGTGTGGAGTGGTTAAGTGTGAAAAGAGAGAAGAGAGAGAAGGTGGCTGAAGGGCTGATGAAAGCCATGTTTTAACCTTTTAAAAGACCACCCCACCTTGCGGGCGTTTTCAGGTTTTCTGTCGAGCAACGTAAAAAAAAGTTTCTGCAGACAGGGGGTTTTTTTTGGGGTCACCACCGCGTTTGCGGGAAACAAAGCTGTAGTTAAAGCTCTTCCCAAAGAGCGTCTCTGTTGATGATAGGGACCAGGGGAAAAAACCTCCGTCCCAATTTAATCTTCTTTTTTTTGTTTGTCGCAGCCGGCCAGGCATAACACGGGGGTCCCTTGTACTTGGGTCGGGGGAACCCGGGTGCCCCAATAAAAATGCTGTACAGTACCCTGTGGCCAAGAGTACCCCCCAGGGTCTCTATAGAAAGGCTGCAGTCAGAAACCCCCTTATTGTGCCTGACTGCTTGGGTGTCATACTGACAGAGTCTAATGTATCAGCATAAGGAGAAAGGGTTTTAAAAATTTTTTAAATCTTACCCTTAACGGAATTAAAAAAACAGTAAAAAAAAATGTGGAAAAAAAGAAAAAATAAATTTTTTAATTTAAAAATTAAATTATAAAAAAAAAATTACAATATTAATTTTAAAATTTTTTTGAGACTTCAAAAACCAAAATGGAGCAAAAAGTGAATGCATCTTTTTAAAAATTTTCAAACTTTATTCGAATTACATATAAAAATTATTGCCCCCAAACGAACCCCCCTAATTTACAAAAAACACCATTGCCCACACTAATAGAGCCCCCAAGATCCAAATTACTTAAAGAAGGTACCCCTCTAATGAAACCCTTATTGTCCCAATATAAAATCCATTTTTGTTTAAAATATGCAATATCTTCTTGATTAATTTCAATCCTTTTTTCCAAGTAAACATTAAGTGTTTAGGGAACAATTAAATAATTTTTTGAAGCAGGGTTTTTGGGCTTTTTACAGCTTAATCAAGGGTTCTGTACCCCATTAAACATTTCAATCCCCAACCGGGGACCAAAAAAAAACTGAAAGGGTTTCACAATCCATGTTTAGGCTGTGTTCACACAGTTTTTGGATTTTTTTTGATCCTTTTTTTTCTATCCGTTTTTTACCACGAAAACTGCATAAAAAACTGCATCCAAAAAGGGACCCAAAAAAAGCAACAGCTGATGTTTTTTTGGGGATCCTTTTGCATGCTTTTCACTTGCTTTTACGCCCGTTTTTGATGGTTTTTTAAAAGCCTTTTTTCCCTGGAGCCCCGCTTTTCCCCCCCCTCTGGAGCCCCCCAATGGTCAGGGACACCCCTTCCCCTGGGGGTGCTGGAATGGAAACCCTCCTTGGAGCGCCGTTCATGAGCAACCCTCTCTCTGGGGCCGCGACATGGGTCACCAGATCAAATCTCCGCTCTTCAGGCAGAAGCACTGCAGTTAACGTGGGGTTTCTTCCGCTCCCCGGCGGGGAAGGTCCTCAGGCAGCACTGGGCAGCAACTTCACTTCTCGTCCTCCCCATGCACTTTTCGGAGCAGAAAGTGGATCCAAAGCTTAACCAAATGTCTTTGCGCTTTGGGTCCCCTTTCTGCCCTCCCAAAAGGTACCCCTTGTTTTAGGGGACTTGTGTTGCGTAAAACCAAAAGAAGTGCATGTCATTTCTCTGGACGATCCACAAAAATCAGAAAAAGGAAAGCTCCAAAAAGGCATCGCGTTTTCTCGTGGGAACGCGATGCGCTTTTTCTCATGAAAAAATGTAAATCCCTACTGAACTTGTTGGATCCGTTTTAGGGGTCACAAAAAAACGTCGTGTGAACACAGCCTTAGGGTAGGAATATAGAGAGTGGTCTTTACGCATTTATAGTGTGACTGTGACAAGGGCGAAAACCACTGTGGCATGCTGCACCAGTTATTTTTGGTTAGCTTCTAACGCGCCTGGGGTCTGCAGGTGAACATTTGCAAAACCACGTGGGCAGTAACCATCATTGTGAATGGCCACATGGTTTAACAGGTGTTCATCTGTAAATTCATGTGGCTGTTAAGCTAGTTGAAACCCTCGTTGCAGAGTGTCCCCGCGTTCCGGTCATGTATGTACCTGGGACCCCACGAACTGACCATGATTCTACCCATAATTTTTCCCTACGTTTTAGAACCGTTTCCATATCCACCGATGATAAAATTTTTTAATAAATAACCCAGTGTTATATGTGTTACATTCACCCGCACTTTTAAAATGTATGTCCATTCATATTTTGCAGGGGTTACAGATTTTATTTGTAATATTGACCAAAAACTAAAAACCAACACAAGGTGCTATAATACATGGAATAGAGCAGTCTTATACAAACAAACCCCATGCATAGCATGGAAAAATTTTTTGACAGTTAATCTTTTTTTAACACCATGCACACATAACCCAAAATTTATTATGCTTGCCCATTTATGATTTTTTAGGGGGGCACCCCACAAAGTCTTTGGGCATGTACCCTTGTGTGTGTGTTGATAAAAATTTCTAAAAAAAGTTAAGTTCTGTAAAAATTCTCGTTTTTTTTAAAATCAAAAGGAAACCCAAAACATTTTATGTTCGTTGAGTAAAGTTTAGTTGAACTCATTTTCAGTTTTGTTTTCTGCAACTTTCTGCATTTTGGCAGCCCATCCAATACCTTTTGCCTTTTGACGGCCATAAAATCAGTGCAGGCACAGAGAAGTGTCAAAACGCTTGAGGGTTGGGGCTTCATGGGCAAAAATCACATGACCTGTTATATATATTTCTTTGTATTCCCTTGTGAATCCCATTTTGCTATCTTGAAATGAAAGATTTTCCTTTTTTTAGTTGATAGCATTTTTTCTCTGACAGCAATAGTTAGGGGGTTGGTTTTGTGGCTTCATCTTTCCCCCCTTTGAAGCTTTGTTTGGTGACATTTGCGGGCTAAACTTAATCCCAAATTATATACATGGTTTTGCTTGGTTTTTGCAAAATCTACTTAGTGCCAAAAAAGTTCAGTTTTTGCAGTTTTGTGGGTTCAGTAATTTTAAAAACACCGTTAAATTTCCCTAGTGTAAAAGGGGGTTTTTGGGCCCCTCAGGTACAGGGCCCCGCAACTGCTGACCCCCTTAGCTATGCCCCTGCTTGAAAGCTGTCCCATTTTTCAGTTAGCCTTTTAAAGGAAATTAAGTATTTTAGGTTAAAATTTTTTTTCTGTCACTTTAAGCCAAATTCTCTTCACTAAGTTGTTCCCTTTTCCCGTTTACTGTTATTTTGGGAATTTCCCGTTCTCCTCACCTTATGATATAAAAAAATTTAACAGAAACATCTTCTCCATAGACTTTTAAAGGGGTTCGAAATTTTAGTTCAAATGAACTTCGAAGGAACTTCAAAAGTTTGGGGTCTAATTGAACAAGAAATTTTTCTGTTCGCCCCAACACTATTGTGTACATTTTATACATGTGCATTGCAATTTTGTATGTGCATCTAGTCATACTAATGGGGTTCCCCCAAAAAAAAAATTTTAAAATAGTACCGTTAAAACCTTTAAAAATGATTTACTCCTATTTGTCCCATGTGAGATAGATTATAATTATATATATATATTATTATTTAAATTTATAATATATATATATTTATTGTAAAGCCCCACTTGTTTTTGGACGCCATCTTGGGCCGTCCTGGGGTACTTTACTTTTCGGATCCCCGCTTTGGAAGCTGAAGGACACTAGTACACAGTCAGAAACCTATGGTTCTATCCCAAAGGGTTTTTGCTTCCCCCATCAATCCAGGATTTCGGGGGCCGCGGCAGCGTTCCTGCTGTTCGCCCCCTGTATGTCAGTTCCCTTACTAAAGGTGCCCCAAAAATAATTTCCTTAAAAAAGATGTCCCACTTTCGTAGCAGCTGAATTGCAAAGGTCCCCTGAAAACCTCTGGGGGAAAGTGGTCGGTATATTGCAGGTACTTCAATAATGTCCGAGGCCCCTTTAACCTCACCTGCATTCCGGGGTTTAAGCACCCCTTCCCTTGCTTGTCTAGCAACTCACTTAACACATCCCCGGTGAGATATTTTCCTAAACATCTCCTGTACCCATCCCCCTGGAAACCTTTTAGCTTCTTCGGATTTTTCCCTTGTCGGGCCACTATCAAATGCGCCCAACCCACCAGAGTCAACCCCAACCTGTAACTGTTAGACTTCTCTATTCTTGGTATCGCTGCTAGCAACAAACCGGAAGGTGTTCACCCTTCAGAAAGTTTTCAGTGAACAGTCAGTAGCATCAAAAAACTATCCCCATGTGGGATTTGCCTGTCAGCCCGGGCGGGGACAGAGCCATCTCTTAAAAAAACGCTGTTCAGACATTACTGCAGAAATATGGAACATTTTCCCCCCAAAAACCCCTTTTTATCTCTCAAGGAAGAAATTCATTTAACCTGCTAGTTATACCCCGGGGCCCTGTGAAAACCCTTGATATGGGAAACCCTTGTTTTTTCCTCATTTTCCCTCCGGGGTTTTTTCCCTTACCATCTGGGGGGGTCAAACACCCTGACCCCCCCTCCTGGCTTGAGCCCGCATCCCCCCCTTGGGTTTAGGGCTCACTTTTTCCCCTTACTACCGTCATGCATCTTTTCCCATGCAGAAAAAAGTTTCAAAAAAGTTTTACAATTAAGGCTGAAAAAAGTTCGACATTTTTTCCTTCAATCGCAGGGTCCAATATGGATTTTCATCACAGATAGATTTCTCTGAAATGGATGCCAGGTTCACACAAAATCTGTTTTGGAAAATTTTTTTTTCGTCCTCCCATTGAGTTCACCAAATTTTTCACTGTACACTGACACATTCCCGGTCCACTCCCACACTGAAATAGGACTCTTCACGGTTTTGTGTTTCTCATGGTCAAAACCCAATTCACACACTATTTTCCCCTCTACACAGAAGCGACATCCTTTCAGGGGGTTGCCTTTTCCCTTTTCGGGCAACCACTTGCAGAGTTTCTTTAAAATATGCAAACATTCACTGGACCAACAGGATCAGAACATAACTGTGGCTACCCCTCCAGGACCAAATCCCTGTGCTACTTGGGCTGCTCTCCCTTATTGCAGTAACTGCCCCATTCTAGTGTTGTTCACACGGGCCAAAGAAACTGGTGCTAACTTTGCAACCCAGCAAACCTCCCCTGCTCAGGTGCGTGATATGTTTTAATTCATCTGGGATACATTTCCTTCTTTGTTAGCATTTTAAATATAAACCATTGCATGTAAGGAACAAGTCCATCGACTCTGCAAGCCCTGTCTCAGGACTCTTCTGGCTTGTCAGTATATTTGGGCCCCCGTTTGCCCAGCCAATCCTCACATAGATATCCCTGCCCCGCAGTCCCACGACATAACCAAACCCCCCCCCGAGGGTCTTACCGGTAGATGGTGAGTTCATTTGGATCTCCCGCTGAAAGTCCATGTCAGCCTGGGGTTGGGGGCTGCTTTCACCTGGGTCCCGGGGTTAGCTCATCCCCTTGGGGCCCTTTTTGAAGGGGAGTCGGGAATCCCTTGCTTTGGGCCCCCCAAATGGCTCCTCCGGTGGTCGGTGGGGGCAGGTCTGTGTCCGATGGTTGCCCACGGCAACGGGGACACGGTCCCCCCGAAAAAACCTCTCTCCGAAGTAGACTCACTCCTTGCGGGATACGGCCCCCCTGGCCCCCAGGGCTCCCTGATACGGGCCACCCGCGGGGATCCTCACACCATGGCTTGTTATCTTTGCCCTTTCCCTCTTTTTGCTTTTTTTCCCCTGGACACCCGCAAGGCTGCTTGGGTTGTGTATGTCCACTATCCCCAAACCCTGGAAAGGATTGAAAAAAGGCCTTTACTCCTATGTTTTGCCCCCCAAAACTGAGGGCTTCTCATTTCCTTTCCCCATGATGGCGTCAGCTGTCAGACTCCTTTTATGATGCTTCAGGGGAAGGGGTTCCTCCAGGCCAAAAAATTCAGGTGCAGCAAAACCCGTCTTTTAAACCCCACACAAACTTGTAAAAGGGGTTTCGTCCCCTATTTTCCCCAAGAATAATTTTCCTGTGCACGAGGGGAGCCTTCCCCACGGCAACAGTCTGTATATGGGGGTGTGTTTAAAACACCTTTGTTTACAAAAACTAAATTTTAGCTAATATTAGACTGCAGCAGTCCTATTCAAAAAGCATTTTTTTCACCCTTTTTACAAGTTGTTAGTGCCATTCTTGCCCTGGATCCCCCACCAATTTAGCCCCCTCATTCGTTCGGACGCCATCTTTGGGCCGTCTGGGGGGCTTTTTCTGGGATGTGCTTTTGGGAAGCAAATGGCCATAACACAGGTCTTCTGTTTGACACTGGCCTCAACCGCTTTATTGGGTCCCGTTAAAAAAACAAAAAATCAAAAATACAAAATAAACCTAGGCCGTCTAGCCACTGTCTAAATTTAACGCGTCCCCCACTAACGTGGTATGCCTACTGAAAACACCCCAACACTTGTACCAGCCCCACTGGATAAGGGTTCCCAAGGCAGCCACCGTTTGCCCAAGCCTGGGGGGTAAAAGCCCCTCTCCCAGTCCATGCTGCTCCCAAATTGAGTTGAAAACCCCCCGATTTTTGCAGGGGGAAAAGGTTTTTATACCTGGTAAATCCTGGAAACCCAAACCTGGCCTGGAAACGGGGGGCGGCCTCCCACCAAAAATTTGGGCCCTTCGGGAAGGCAACCCCTCAAAAGCCGCATAGCAGCCACACTAGATAACATGTCAGTAAATAGGTTTTCTGACGCCAAAGGTTGCCCCTTCCCCCCCCGAATCCGGATTTCAGTGGCAACGGGCGCAATCTCCGCTGTTCGCCACCCGGGGCAGAATCTGCGACCCGTCTGGGTGGGGCCCACAATATATATAAATTTTAAAATTTTTATATATTATATTTTTTATATATTATTTTTAAATATTGTGGGGTGGGTTTTATATAGATTTCAGTGCACATCCATTGAATTAACCTAGTACACACATGAATGTTTTTTAAAAATGATACAATAATTTTTTTACCAAATCCAAGTTTAAATCCCCGCGCTGAAAAATAGTAATTTTTTTATAAATCTATAAAGTGACTACAATATTTACCTCCCAAAAAAAGATTTTCTAAGGTGAAAAAGGGATACCTTTATATGAACAAACCCTTCAATTTTTCTCATGATATCCCTTGATGCAAAATTTTACAATAAGCAATATTTTAAATCTAGGAGTCCTATATCACGTTTACAAATTAACTGTGTGCAGGTCTTGGGAAAACCTGTTTTAGAGCTTTTTTTTTTTTTTTTTTTTTTGGGGCAAGTGCTAGATATGATTCCAGTAACTTTAGCCCCCGGTGCAAAGTTATTTAATTTTTTTAAAAAGTTGCTTTTAACTTGCAATTTATTTTCTGGGGGTTTTGCAACTCAAGGAATGGAAAAAGGTTTTTTTGCTGTCCTGTGCTCAGTAAAGGGGGGCCACAAGGTTCCTTCATACTGTAACAATCAGTGAGGTTTTGCACTGTAATTATAGGGGGCAGTATACTCCCATTTTGACCCATCATTCAGGTAATGTTTACAGCTTCTTTAAACAGTAATTATCACAGTTGTTAGTTACAAAAGTACGCTGAAGGAGACAAAGGAATTTCTAGTCAGGGCATGGCTTTTGACTATGAGATGAAAAAACCTTTACATGAAAAGGTATATGCCTGAATTATCTTCTAAACTGAAGTTCTAAAGTCAGAAGAAGTCTAGAGAAAAAGTAACATCTTAGTGTTTTGTATTAGAGCCTCAAGAAACATTCAAAACATGCCATAATAATAATAATAATAATCTTTATTTATATAGCGCCAAATTTTGCAGCACTTTACATTGTAGGGGTATAAATTACAGAAAAAAGACAGACTTTACCAGTGAAAGACTTCAGGTGAGAAAAGATGTGAGGGCCTGCTCGCAAGGCTTAAATTTAAAAGAGGGTGCCTGGGGGAAACAAAGGGGGAGAAGTGTTTAATTTAAAAGGGCCCGCCATGTTTATAAATATGGGGAGGTTTACAAAAAAAATTTGGTGACCGCCACCATGATGAAAATCTTATACAGAAAAACTGCTGTGAGTGCCTAGTGTGGGAGTGAAAAATGTGTGTAAAGAAGGTGGGGGTTAAAAATTTAGTGGTTTTGGTAGGCTCCCCTGGAAGATGTGTTTTCAGGCACTCTTAAAAACGGGAAAGGGGGGATTGTGCCTGAGGGTACGGGTAGGATTTTCCCAGAGAATGGGTGCAGCATGTGAAAAAATCTTGAAAGGGGGCAGGGAAAAGGTTGGTGTTTTGTATCTGTGTTTGATGTCCGTAGCTGAGCGGAAGGGCGGGGGGGTGGGGACGAGATGGGGGAGGAGATTATGGGGGTGCCCCTGTGGAGGTTTAGGTGAGGTGATTGTTTACTGTATTCGTACGTGGGAAACCGTGCAGTGATAACAGGGTAGAGGATTGTATAGGGTTGGAGAGAAAGAAAAGCTGGCGGGGTGATTCAGGTAGTTTGGGAGGGGGAGTTTACGAGGGGAGCCGTAAGCAAGGATTTTACAGTAGTCAAGACGAAAATGAATAGGAAAAACAATGAGAGTTTGGTTTTTTTCCCAGTGAGAAAGGGGGGTTCGGAGTTTTTTCTTGAGGTGCAAGTGACAGGGCGGGCGGGGGATTGGTTAGGGGGTTAAGGCAGATCAGAGTTAGAAAAACCCCAAGACATGGGCCTGTGTGGTGTTATAGTGATCCCACAACGAGAGAGAAAAAGAGTGGGGGGTTTAGCAGATGGGGGAAAAAAAGAAGTTGGTTTTTTTGGGGTTTATTTGGGAGATAGAGGGGGGACAGATGTCGGGAGACGGGACAGACAGTACTGGGTTTTGTGCAGGGCGGAGTGAGTCTCGGGAAGGGGGTTTTTTAAATTGGTGTCTCGGTGAGGTGGGCGGGGAAGCCAAATTACTGGGGTTTTTGGAAAGGGGGCTGTATAGATTGGAAGAGGGTGGCCCAAAACGCCCCCCTGGGGGGGACCCTACGCAAGGGGGGGAGGAAGTAGAAACTGAAAAAGGCACTGAAGAAGCGGTCGAGAGGTAGAAGAGAACAAGCGGGAGAGCGTGCCCGGATGCCAATATGTGAGCATGCTGAGGAGAAGATGGTGATCAACAGTTCAAAAGCTGCAGAGAGATCCGAAGAAAAAAAGAGTATTTGCCCTGAGATTTTGCGTGTGGAGATCGTTAGATTTATAGGCAGTTTCTTTGGAGTGTAAAGAGGGGGAAAAATGTTTTTAGAGGACCCCCAAAAGAGTTAGCAGAGAGATAGCGGATTTGGGGGGAGTAGACCAGGCTTCAGGGCTTAGAGTAAAGGGGGGTTAGGGCCTGGGTTTGGTAGTTGGCGCCAGGTGGGTCAGGGAGGGGTTTTTTTTTTTTTTGTGGGGAGTTTTGTAGCTGTTTAAAGGAGGTGGGAAAAATTCCGTGGAGAGGAGAGGTTACGATTGCAGTAAGGTGAGGGGAGGTAGTGGGAAAAAGCTGGAGAAAGGGGGGAGGGGGGAATGGGGTCGCTAGAGCAGGTGGTGGGGGAGCAGGGACAGGGAAGCCCGGATCTTTTCTTTGTCGTTGGTAAAAAGGGTGGAAAAACAAGAGGATGTGGGGGAGGGACGGATGGGTTTCTTGGGGTTTGTGATGAGTTTTCATGCCGGGGGTTTTGTATTTTTTTTCTTTGAAGTGATGGGCCCGGTCCTCGACAGAGGTCAGAGAGGGGCCCGAGCTTTAGGCCCGAGAAAGGGGGTGGATGGTGTCAAACGGCGTTTTGGGTTGTTGGTAAGGGGTTTAGTGAGGGAGGTGAAAAAATTTTTGTTTGGTGCTGTGAAAGGGGAGGTGTTAGACTGGCATGAATTTGTAGTGGAGAAAGTTTAGGGCTTCGACTTTTCCACGAGCTCAGACACTGGGCATGTTGCAGGAAAAAGGTTGAGGGTGTGCAAGGGCCGGCGTCGACTTGGTGGGGTGTGTGAGTGGTGCAATAGTCCAGGGTGGTTGTGAGAGTTTTATTGTAATGTTTTGACGGGCCGGTCAGGACGGAGGGAGGGGTTGGGGGCAGGAGGATGTTTGGTGTCTATGAGTTCTGGGTGTTTTTTTGGGGGTTATTTTGAATGGGTGAAAAGGGGGGTGGTCCAGAGAAGGCTGGAAAATTAAAAAAACAAAAAAAACCCACTTTTAAAAGAATTGGGGAAAAGGGTTTTTGAAATGTTTCCCCAAAGGGGCTCAGTAAATCAGAGGCTTAAAAAAAAATATTTGCTTGGCAAAGCCGTCCCGGACAAGCACCCCCCTGGCCTTGATTGAAAATTTTCTGATTGGGATCAACCCAAAAAACGGACAAAACCCAAAAAAGGCAGCCTTGGGCAGAGACGTTGTTCCCTTTAAAGGACCAGAATGTCTGGTGCCCTAGTTGCACCTCAACCCCAATGGAGATCCTATGAAAGATTGCCAAGGAACTCCAACCTTTGTTTCTTGGAACAACAGATCAAAAAAATTTCCCAGTTCCCATCCCTTTCCCTTTTGGCCCACAAACCCGCGGCTATTATTGTCCGGAGTGCCGGAAGGACCCCAATGAAATAGGCACTCACCTGTGCAAAAAAAGGGGCAAGACCTACAGGACTTCTAACCTGATGTGTACCCCCTTTCCCGGCCCTAGCAGGTGCACGAATTAGGGGGACTTTTCCTGCGGTGTCCAAAGTGGTGTATCTATTAGTGTTGCAATGTCCCCCACAGGCCTTATGTGGGGGATAACTTGGGGGAGAGACTCAGTCAGCAATGAACTCGCACAGTTTCACCCCTTAAAAACAGCAGAAAAGATTCCCCGTGGCCCCATTTTCTTAGAAGGCCACTTATTTTAAAATTTTGGGGGGGTTTTAGTTTTAATGGGGCATTTTAAGAGGAGGGGGGGAGGGAAGGATGGAATTCAAAAAAAATTTCAAACTCTGCAAATTTTGGCTTATATTATGCCAGTTTTTTGTCCATATGTGTAAAATGTGTGTTACAAATCACCACCCCCGATAACGCAAGAAAGATGATCCTCCATCAGCCCCCCATGTTTCAAAATTGTTTATTTCTTGACCTTTGTAATAAGTTTCTTATATTGCTTTTGTTATTTTAAAGATTTAAGTTTTCCCTTTTAAGGTCCCTGTGTTCTGGTATAAATTTTCTGTAGATTTCAGTTTTTTTATAACAAATATTGAGGAAAGAGTAGTACTTCGAAATTTTTCCATCAAATATACTCAGCCTTGAAAGGTTTCCCTGATTTTTTACTCTTTATAGGGGTTCAGTAATGCAGCTACATCTCATCTTTAAAAAAAAAAAAAAAAACCATTTTCAGCTAATTTTAAAATAAAAGTAAAAAGACATGAAAAGAATGTTTCTTATCAAGGGGTTTTTTTACAAAAAAGTAAAACATAATATAAATAAAGAATTTAGAAAAGGTAAAATTATTTATACAGCATGGAGAACAGAAAAAGAGTTGAAATGTAAATAACCATAGCAAAATTGCTATGCTTTTTACATTTAGTGCTCTAGAAAGAGCTGATAAAAGTTAATAAAAAAGTTGTATGTGCACCAAAAATTTTTGACTTTTTAACTCACAAATATCCTTTGGTACCTAAATGGAAAAGTGAAAAAGTTATGATTTTTGAAACATGGAAAAACTAACATAAAAAAGCCTAGTTTCCAGTTAAAGAAGTACTGTGGTGATGAAGTAGTTAATTCTCAGACTGCAATCAAATCTAGTGAAATTCCATATGTTTTATGTTTTTGATTTCAAGGCATTAAGTCTTTTCTTACCTGTGTCTTTTCATGCTATCTTCCAAGTGCCATATGCTAAGTGCGTATCATAATAAGACCAGAATTGCAACATAAATTCAGATTTTTTTAATTTTTGTCAAAAAACCAAAGCAACCACAAATATAGTGGATATGACTGCGCTATCAAATACCTCAAAAGTCAACCAAATACAAAAACCAAAAAGAGGAATAAATGGCCATAAAACTTAACTTTTAATGTGAAAACATCGAAAATACACACAAACACAAATACAGCGCCCTCAAGGGTATGTAACAGAAGAGTGAGAAAAAAGCTCTCAAAAGAATAAAGGCACACATGTGGGACAAAGGGCGTCTCATTTGTCTGGCCACTGCTAGGACACCCTTACAGGGTGTGGGACGTTTCTAGCATGATTCCTGTTCATTTTGTTTGGTAAGTTTCTTTTACTTTGTTGTGTGTTTATCTTTATCACATATTATAGGCGTTGTTTTCCTTATGTGTGGCTCTTATTTATTCATTTTTAGATGCCTGAACCCCACCTCGCTATTGTGATACGCTGCTCAACTAAAATACTTTGTATGTACACGTTTTGATTTATCTGGATCTTTGTGAGTATATACCTAGTGCAGCTTTGTGAGGTGTATTATACATTTGTCAGTGTTATACTGTAGCATTATTTTTTCTTTTGGTCTCTGTGCTCCTAATCATCCCCTGATGCCATCCCTGCTGGAGGATCGAAACATGTTGGGATGGGACCTATAGGATTGTATCTAGGATAAATGCTTGCAGTGTCAGGCTCCTGCCATTACCGCCCTTATTGGGGCCATTTTCCTGATTTGATATTTAGGCTAGGGTATAACAGTTCCCTTACCTAAGGCTTTATAGGGATACATACACACCATTTGGTCCCTTTGTCCCACATGTGTGCCTTTATTCTTTTGAGTGCTTTTTTCTCACTCTTCTGTTACATACCCTTGAGGGCGTTGTATTTGTGTTTTTATTTTAGATGTTTTCACATTAAAAGATAAGTTTTATGGCCATTTATTCCTCTTTTTGGGTTTTTGTTTTTAAATTTTTGTCAGTAACCTCTTTATGGTGTATACTATTCACCATGTTTGCTTCTTCATTCTATCTTTCAGCTTTTGTTTTTTATCCTAAGTTATTGAACCATCTGTTTACCTTTTTATTCTCCTGCTTCTCACTGCAGGGGATATCTTTCTTAACCCTAGTCCACCTTATTTTACTGGTAACAGAACCTCCTTTTCTGCTTCACATAGAAACCCTGCTAATTTTCTTAACATTCCTTGTATTTTTTGTCTGCCACTTCAACCTCTTAATGACTGCCCGCCGACTTTTGACGTCGGGTCATCTGTCTGCAGTGATGCCAGAAGTTAACAGCTCTGTTCCTAGTGTAGTCTCTGTTAACGCCGGGGAAGCCTCCAATCCCCGTCGTTGAACCCTTTGCATGTCGCAGTCCATGACTGCGGCATAATCACAGAGGATTCCCATGCTGCACCGTGGAGCTCAGGGAATGTCTGTACAGTCAGCCCTGCTGACTTACAGTAGCCCCAGAGCTGTCTGTATAGCAAGCCTGTGGTGAGGGCACACTGTGTGCTTCCTTAACTACAGCCTGTTTCATACTGACAGAGAGTTTGATGCATTAGCATACAGGAGTGTGATAGTACATTACTAAGTGTAAAAAAGAGTGTTAAATAGTTATCCCTTAATGGGATTTTAAAAAAAGTAAAAAAACATAGTGTAGAAAACGTTCTCTTACATGCTACTAGGGCTTATATTGTCTCCTACTTGGAATAGTTCTTTGTCCAACCATTTATCTGTAAGTATCGCCTTGTGTCTGTGTTTTTAAGTAAATAATGTTCCATTTTTCTGTGATTTTTTTTTTCTGTAAATTGCTAATATGGCTAGTGTAGGGACTCACAAGACAGTGAGGACCCTTGATGTTGGGTTGCAAGCCAATGTATTTTGGCCAAAATATAAACTAATACCTCATGTTTGATATTTTTCCAGGATATAGTTTGGTCTGTAATACTAGGAAGCAGAAGATGTCAGTATTTTGTGTTGGACACTTGAAATATGCTGGACAACCCACTCAATCGAATAGTAGGGGTGTCAACCAGGGCCGGGACGACAGGTAGGCAGAGGTAGGCGATCACCTAGGGCGCCTACCGCTGCCTGTCCCTAAGGGGCGCAGACAGGGGCCCCGAACCTCGCCGGGCTCCAGGCTGCTGCCATGGGCCTGGAGCGCCTTCGGCCTCTTTAGCTGTATGTGCGTCCGCTGGACGCACATACAGCTGACTGGGCTTATGTGGACCAGAGAGCGAGCGCTCCCTGCTCCACACACAGTGTCAGACCGGCTACGGGTCCGACACAGCGGGGCCGCCGGGTCTTCATAGCGCTGAGGACCCGCCGCGGCCCCCTGCGCCTCAGCTGGGCAGTGTCGCGATGAAATGATGTCATCGCGACGCTGCCTCTCCTCAGGCGCACAGCCGTCATAGGCCGTGCGCCCAAGGAGCTGCCCGAGGAGCGCGCGGCTGGTAAAGAAGAGGACAGAAGAGGAGCGTGCGGCCGGTAAGCAGGTAAGGTGATTATTAATGTTGTTATTTTTACCTGTCTTATGCCTGCCTGAGCCCCTATAATGCCTGCCTGAGCCCCTATATGCCTGCCTGAGCCCCTATAATGCCTGCCTGACCCTATATATACCTGCCTGAGCCCCTATATACCTGCCTGAGCCCCTATATTCCTGCCTGAGCCCCTATAATGCCTGCTTGAGCCCCTATATACCACTGCCTGAGCCCCTATCTGCCTGAGCCCCTATAATGCCTGCCTGAGCCCCTATATACCTGCCTGAGCCCCTATATGCCTGATCCCCTATAATGCCTGCCTGAGCGCCTATAATACCTGCCTGAGCCCCTATATGCCTGCCTGAGCCCCTATATACCTGCCTGAGTGCCCTATATACCTGCCTGAGCCCCTATATACCTGTCTGAGCCCCTATATACCTGCCTGAGCCCCTATAGTTATATACCTGCCTGTGTGCCCCTATATACCTGCCTGAGCCCATATAGCTATATACCTGCTTGTGTGCCCCTATATACCTGCCTGAGCCCCCATAGCTATATACCTGCCTCAGTGCCTCTATATCCCTGCCAGAGAGTGACCCTATATCTATATACCTGCCTGACTGAGGAGAAATATATGTATACCTGCCTGACTGAGAGGGCATATCTATATACCTGCCTAACTGATGGGGACCTATATATACCACCCTAATTGAGGGGACACATATACCTGTCTAACGGAGGGGACTTATATACCTATAATTAAGGAGATACTGGAAATGTGAGGATTTTAAAATATTTGTGTCCAAATCCTCAGGGACGAGTCGTGGCCGGGAGCAATCAGCATGAAGGTGTGAACCGGATGGAGAAAAAAGGGAAAGTGAACGACGCTGATCAGAAAAGATTCTCCTGTAGTCACTAAATTTAACGCAGTGTAATCACTTATATTTCTGCAGAGCCTACGTACAGTTAGATCTACCACGTATGGTCCCTGTATTTGGGGGTGGTATATGTAATCAGAGCCTGTGTACAAACCCATAGTCACAAAGTGGTGGTTGCGTTTGGGCAGGGTCTGGCAGGATTATTTGATCCTAAAGTGGTAATAGTTTTGGGTCTTGGTTTTGTAGGAGTGTTTTTTAGTGACAATCCTTCGTCTGGTATATTTGCTCCATGTAGAGGTGTATTATTTGGTGACTGTTATTTAGGGGTATTACACTGTCATACGGAGGGGAGCGATTTTGAAAACGCAAATTTGTCATTGCTGATTTTCATTGTGCAGTAACTGCTGAGGAGATGGACGGGATCTATGTTTGGAATGTGCAGAAAATTAGTGACAGACCTGGTGCAGGGCGAGAGGAATTAGTGTGGAGGGGTGCAATTTTTTTGGGAGCGAGGGGGGGGCGCCATTGGCTGTACTTACCTAGGGTACCAAAATGTCTTGTCCCGGCCTTCGTGTCAACAATTGATTGCCAGCCAGAATGGTGGTAATCATATAACGCATGCTGTACAAGCCTTATCTATATGTAATTGTAATACTTGAATTTGCCCACTCATGAACAGTAGGTGTGTGAGTGGTTGTTCAGTATTTTTGCATTTCTGAAATCTCCCCTGTATTTTGTTATGGCTCTTTTGCATACTGGTGTGAACTGGAACTAAACGCCGCAGCCAGTTTTGACCTTCCAGACATAGCCTCAATTTTTAAATCTGACTTGTGACACTTTATGAGAGAAAAACTATTTGACACTTTTACCTCTAGACACATTGTGCTTTAAGTTAGTATGAAATTTCGGTCCATACAATCCTTGTTTATTTGTAAAAATATCAATATCAAAATATCATGAAAATTTGGAAAGTTTCAAAAATGTATAACTAGTATCTACCATATGTCTACTATAGGTTGGCATTGTTTTTTTTAAATGTTTTTTTTTACCACATTAGAGGCTTAGAAATTTAGTAGTAATTGTTCACAATTTCAAGAAAATTTGCAAAATAGATTTTTTTTAGGGACCAGTCCAGTTCTGACATGGCTTTGATTGGCCTGTATGTTAGATACCACCATGAATGGCACCACCTAAGAAACTAGACCACTTTAAGTATTTGAAAAAATATTTGGGAAGTTTGTTAACCAATTAGGTATTTCACAGATATTAAAGCAAAGTGGAGGTGAAATTTCAAAATGTCACTGTTCTTGCAGATTTTCAATTTTTATCCATTATTCACTGGAACACAGTAAGTGTGACCAGGTAAATTAAACTTATCATCAATTCCCCAGATTCTGCCATTTTTAGAGATATCCGATATGTGGCCCTGTTGTGCTGTATGGCTTAACCACAGGCCTCAGAATAGGAGGAGCACCTACTGGACTTTGGGGTTTCATTTTCAATACAATTTTATTTAGGCGCCATTACAGGTTTGCGGACACTCTAAGGTACTAAAACTTAATAAACATCCCTAAAAAGACCCCATTTTGTAAACTATAGCCCTCTAAGAATATATCCAGGGGTGTAGTGAGTATATCACCCCACAGGTGTTTTTTCTAGCGTTAGGCTCTGAAAATGAAAATAATTATTTTTTTCCTACAATTACCAATTTTAGCTGAAAATGTTGAATTTTTACAAGAAATCTTGGAAAAAAGCATCCCAAATTATGTTACACAATTTCTTCTAAGTTCAGCAATGCCCTATGTGGGTGTAAACTGCTGTTTGGGCGTATAGTAGGGCGTACAAGGGAGAAAGGGCTATTTGGCTTTTGGAACACAGTTTTTGGTGGGAGCCATGTCACATTTACAAAGCCCCCAAAGTAGTAGAACAGGTGAAACCTTCCAGAAGTTGCACCATTTTGGATTCAATACCCCTCACGGATCTCATCTAGGGGTGTATTGTGCACTTTGAGCGCACAGGTGTGTTGCGCATCGGGTCATGAAAATGGGGGGGGGGGGAATTGCAGTTCTGCCATTGTTTCAGCATTCACCATGTGGTATAAATGACAGGATAACTTTACTACACAAGTTGGTACAATTGCAATGATATAAATTTTATATAGTTTTTTAGGTTTTACTACTTTTACACACTAGAAATGCATTTAAAAAAATTGCATTTTTATGTTGTCCTATTCTGATTGCCATAACTTTTTTATTTATCTCTATACAGAGCCAACTATGGGCTTATTTTTATTGATACCATTATGGGATACCATTATGATGTTTTTATCACTTTTTATTAAGGTTTTTGTGCGCCATTTTGAACAAAACAGCAATCCTAAAATGTTTTTTATTCTTATTTTACAGTATCCCCTGCAGTATAAATACATCCTAACTTTACTTATAGGGTACGATTACAGCGATACCCAATTTGTATTTTTTTTTTATACGCTTTTACACAATAAGAATACTTTTATTCAAAAAGGAAAACATGTTTTTGCATTACCATAATCTGAAAGCCATAATTTTTTTTTTTTTCTGTGTACGGAGTTTGTAGCACTTTTTTTTTCGGGGGGATGTTTACCCTTATGAGTAAATTACGGCAGACCCAATTTCTATTTTTTTTTATGTGGAGGCACTTTTTTTGCGCTTTTTTTTTTAAAGTGTTTTTATTGTGTAAAGCAACATTGCTGTCTCCTGATGGTCATAACTTTTTTATTTTTCCATATACAGAGCTGTGTAAGAGCCTTTTTTTGGGCAGGATGAACTGGCATTTTACTTGGTACCACTTTGTGTTTATATGAGTTATTGATCGCTTTTTTTCCCATTTACGTGCTGGGGGTGAAAAAAAATCGAAATTATGTGATTTTTTTTCTTTTACCCCTTCCCCGTGGGCTAAATAACATGACAAATTTATATGTAGGTCTTTAACATGGCAATACCAATATTTTTCATTTTTTTTGATTTTTTTTTGGGAGTTCTTTTGAAAAGGGGAAAAGGGCTGTGCGGCTTTTATTTCTTTTTTGTGTTTTTTTTTTTTTTACTTTTTCACATTTTTTTCCTTTTACCCCATAGGGGGAGTATCTTCAATCATCAACAAACAATCGACAAGCATTGCTGTGTTTATTGGTCTCCCTGGGACTGTCCCCACCGACCCACAATGCATTGCAGCGGGTGTTCACCGACAGCCTGGATGCTTTAGTAAAGCATCCGGGCTGTCAGGTTGGAGACCAGCAGCAGCGATTACAGGCAGGAGGTCAGCTGCGTCAATTTCCCCCCCCTTCTGCCCCTGTCCCTTTCACGATCATAGGATCATGATAGCGAAGGGTTAATCACCCAAATATTATTATTGTTATTTTACCACAACAGTGATTTTTGTTCATGGCATTCGTTTTTATCTACCTGCCTTCTAAGAGCCATCATTTTTATTTTTTCATCTATGTATACTTATGAGGACTTGTATTTGCAAGACATGATGTACTTTTAATGTGCCTTGACTGCCCATTAATGTAGGGAAAAGTATACAAATAATTTTCTTTCAATTTTCGCCAGTTTTTTGGGTTTTGTTTTTATGGGTTCGCGTTTGGGATTAATGATTTTTTCTGTATTTTGCAGGGGGGGGTATGATTTGTGAACTAAAAGGGGACGTATGAAATAAGGAGCTTGAAGTGAATTGTCACGTCTTGTTTTTAATGTAAAATGCGCCCGAATGTATAAAGTGGTTTTTGTGTGATTAAAATGATGTTTTAAAGTTTAAGGCCCTCGCCCAGGTTAGGCGTATTACGAAACCCCCAGGGGCGTTGTGTCCCCAAATTTTAAAGGGTATAGTTTTGTTGGAAATAAAAGAAAAAGTCAATAGAATAGCATGTCGTGATAGAAACTATGGTTTGGTCTTGCTTGGTGGACCATAGTTCCAGCAAGACCCCTGCTTTCGCTCTTGCCGTATGTAGAATAAAAGGGGGGAGAGCAGCAAAAATTTTTTTAAAATTTAATGTATAAAAAATTAAAAATTTTAAAAAATTTTAAAAACTAAATCATCGTGGTTTTTTTCAGAAAACTAGTTTTTGTTCTATTTAAAATTTTAAAAGAATTTTTCGGGGAAAATTTTTATATTTTTGGGGTATTATATTTTTTATATTAATTTTTATAATAACATTTGTATTCAATTTTTAAATAATTAATTTTTATAAGTTTGATATTACAGAAAAAACTTTTTATTATTTACTGGGTAAATTGAGAAATAAGGGGCATTTTTTTCCCCCAAAACTCCACTTTTTCCCCAGCTCCACTTCACCCTCAGGGTCTGGCAACCACATTGAACGTTGTCTTGCTAACCACATTCTAATGTGTCTTAAAAAATTTTCGAGTGTGGGGGGCACATCCCCAAACGCCCCCTCAGTTTGGGACATTAGAAAGTGTGAGTTTTACGAACAAAACGCCTAACACATTTTTAGGGGCATTAGACATCATAGATTGCTAACTTAGGTGCATTTTATGCCAGAAACGGGTGAAAAACCTGATCATTCATGTCTCCCTAAATATTTTCAGTTTTGTTTGTGTTTAAAAGGCTGTTCTGACACTAGCAAATGCTTGCGAGTGTGTTGGGACATGATATAGTATAGAAGAAAAGAAGAATACTTACCCATAGACTCTCGTTAGTTCTGCGGGTTTTTTTGATGCCCAAAAAGCATTTTCGCCCAAATGGTTAAAAGGGGCATACCTGTTTGTTAGTCCTTTAACTGCTTCATGACTTATGTTAAGTTATTATTTGTTAATAGATTAGCATTATTATTATCTTACTATATTTAACAGCAACTGCATGTTTGTCATTTTGAGCTTAGGCTTTTTTCCATTAATGGGTAAAATTATTTCTTTTACTCCAATAAGGACATAATATTATAAAAGTTGTGGTCAGCAACTAATAATATTACTATAAACGAATTTGTTAAACAACAATAGTTAAGTTTTTACCTTTTTGAAGATGAATTCATTTTTTTTCCAGTACATAT
>JAODAL010015232.1:0-84627 GCA_025379985.1 Phyllomedusa bahiana
GTGAGGGAGAAATCCCCTTTTGAAAACCACCTTTCTGTTCCAAAGGGGCCCTGATTTTAGTGTATCTCACAGCCCCCATACCCCCCAAAAAAAAATTTAAAAAGACTTATCAGCCACTGTTAAAAATTGTGAGGGGGAAATGCCA
The DNA here is from genome assembly GCA_025379985.1 of Phyllomedusa bahiana. Classification (NCBI taxonomy): domain Eukaryota; kingdom Metazoa; phylum Chordata; class Amphibia; order Anura; family Hylidae; genus Phyllomedusa; species Phyllomedusa bahiana. The sequence goes on from JAODAL010015232.1 coordinate 146, forward strand.
CTTTGAACCACATTTCTGTTTTTAAAGGGCCATGTTATAGCTGTATCTCACGCAACAAAACCCCAAAAAACCCTTGACAAAGGGGAAAAAAATTTTAAAATTTAATAAATAAATGTAAATTTCGGGTTTTTTTTAGGGGGAAAAATTGGTCTCTTTTTAAAATCCCTCACAGAAAAAAACCCGCAAAAAAAACTTTTGGGGAAATGAGAATAAAAATTGAGTTTTAAAAAATGATTTAATTTTTTAAAAAAAAAATTTTAAAAAGGGGAAATTTTTTGTTTGAAGAGGAATGGAAGAAAACCGGCAATAATCGGGGACCTCGGCAATTGGGGCCAAACATCATCAGAGATTCCATGCCTGATTCTTTTGAAAGAAAGTCAATTGGGTCCCCATTTTCTGTGGGAAACCGGATGCGTTTGTCCGTAATGGGCTTTCCCCAGCTGTGGAAGGGGCCGCTCCAAAAATGAGCCCGGCTCTGGGCAGGGGAAAAACCTCTTGGTGTGGGTGAGCAGCTCGGGCAAATTTATCCATTTTGGAACCCCGAAGTCAATTGGGTCCGGAAACACCAAAACCAAAAAAATCGGTGTTGGGAACCCGATAGCGTGCCCAAAGATCTTAAGTGGTTCCTTTTGTGTTGGGGTTTTGCCCTGCATTAGATGCCCTTGGGTTTGGGGGGTTTAAATTTAAAAAATTTCCAAGGGCCCCCCATTAGGCTTTTGCCACATTGGCTGCTGCTGCTGCCGCTACGGCTACTTGGCCCTCTACTGTTGTCACGTCGCTGACGTTGTTCCACCGTGACATTTGAAGAACGTGAAGCAGACGCAACAGATGTCTCCAGTTGATCAATCAGCAAGGTCTCCATTTCCTGAATTTTACTCGCTAGTTGGGTGGGTGGAAGGAAAGTGCTGACTTTTGTACCAGGGATCCAGGAGGGTGGCCACCCAGTAACTGTGAGAGATGGAGCCTTGATTTTCCAAGCCTCTGGGTTGAGGGGCACTAGCAAACTGATCTTCCCTCATCTTCCTCCTCCACCTCAAATTCGCGCCAACCTCTTTCCAAGGCAGGGACGTCGGTAACGTCGGTGTCCAGGAATACCTCCTCCTCCTCCGCTTCCTCCGGCACAGCTTCAACACAGCCCTGACTTGCCTCAGATGATGCACCCTGAGAGCTGAGGCGCCGCCCTGAACCACTGCCTAATGAAGACCGATAAAATTGAGAAACTGTCGGGCCTGGTGGAGTCGACGGAGAGAAAGGCTCCATGCCCGCATCTGTGTCCGTCTCCTCCTCCGTCGCTGGTGAGACCTGATGTTTCAGAGTGTCCAACGATCGTTCCAGAAAAAAGATCACCAAAATGGTCATGCTGACAAGGGCATTGTCTGTACTGAACATTTTGGTGGCTTCTTCCAAACTGGCAAGGATGGTGCAGAGCTCTTTCACCTGCCTCCACTCTCGGTGTCTCAACACCTCGAGGTCCGCACCGCTGCTTGTCAGGCCATGTGTCACTTCGTACTGCGTAATGGCATTGCGCTGCTGCCACATTCGCTGGAGCATGTGGAGGGTGGAATTCCAGCATGTTGCCACATAAACAATAAGACGGTTGACGGGGAGGCCGAGCTGTCACTGCAACGCAGCCAGGCGGGACGAAGCAGGGTGCGAAAGGCGAAAGTGCCTACTCAGACCTCGAGCCTTCCTCAGCAGGCAGTCCAGACCCGGGTAGCGCTTTAGAAATTTCTGGACGACAAGGTTCATGACATGTGCCAGGCAAGGGATGTGCTCCAGCCTACCGATCTTAAGGGCGGCCAGCAGATTTCGACCGTTATCGCACACCACCTTGCCTGGCACAAGGTTCTTGTCACCAAGCCAGCGCACAGTCTCGTTGCGGAGAGCCGTCCAAAGCTCCTGACCTGTGTGTGGACGGTCTCCAAGACAGATTAATTTCAACATGGCCTGGTTTCTTTGGGCCCGTGATGCCACCAGAGGACCTTGGGGGAAAGAACTCTGCACCATCCCTGAGGTTTTGAAGAGCTTGCGCCTAGCCTGAGAGCTACCGTCACCACCAGAGACATCCACCCAGCTCACCCAGTGAGCTGTCACAGAGATATAGCGGCCTTCTCTGTGCTTACTAGTCCATGTGTCGGTGGTCAGATGGACTTTTACAGACACAGATGCAGACAACGCGCTTGTAATTTTAGATGACACGTGGCTGGCCAGGGCAGGGATGCCTTTTCTGGCAAAGAAATGCCTGCACTGCTCTGGTATTGGGGAAGGCAAGGGCCATGACGTGGCGGAACCCATCTGTGTCCACCAGACGGAAAGGCAACATTTCCAAGGCCAAAAGCCTGGCAATGCCGACATTCAGGCCTTTGGCTTTGGGATGGTTTGGGTTAAAGTGTTTCTTCTGCTCCTAAATCTGGAAGACAGAAGGCTGGCTGCTAGACTGGCCTTTGTACGGCGTGCAGGTCGTCAAACTGGTGGAAGGAGAAGGGGTAGGATGGGTCTCTGGTGGTGCTGGTGGTACTCGGGCGACAGTGGAGGCTGAAGCGGAGGCTGATCCCTGATCATGACTGTGAGGTAGAATTCACTTTACTTCATCCCCCAACGAAGTTCTCTCCCCCAACCTTATCTAATCAGTCAGATCACAGCTGCCCCAGCACAGGGCAAGCTTAATTTACATAGTAATCAAGCCCATTGTAAATGCTCTCCATAGGAAGTTGGCACAGCAGGATACAGGGGCACCTGAAAAGAACTCTCCTTTCCCTTAATTAGCACTGAACAAATGCTAGCTCCAGCTCTCCAGCTTCATAGACTGCAATCAATCTAATCCAGTCGGGTCGGCTCCGATATGTCATATCGATTTATAGGTGACCAGCTCATAACTGGTGCATGGCGAGTTCATATCGCATAATATGGAACTCCCAGCACGCACACACCCTATTTCCAGGTTTCCAGGACGCAAGGGGACTGAGATATCCAGAACCGGCCCTACCGGGTCCATAAGATAGGCGTGTCACATATCCTGGCGTCCGGTAGCTCCAGCTGGTTCTGATGGTACCCACCGGGTCGTTCTGTGCCAAGGCCCTGCCGAGTTATAGTCCATTTTTGGGTTTGTATCAGAATCTGCCTGACCTGAGTGGGAGGAGTTCATAGACCGTCCCAGGGGTGTGTGGGGGGCTGCCACGTGGGCTGTCCCCTCTAAGATATAAGCCAGAGCCAGGGTTTGGTCTTCCTTTGATCCAAGGTGGGGGGTACCTGAGAGCAGGTCCAGGAGCATCCACACGCCGCAGCCAGGCCACATATGCCCCCCTATGCGAGCCGAGCACCAAGCAACAAAGGTAACTTGACTATTTTAACTGCTTTTTTGTCTGTAACCCATAATTGTATTTGCACCTCTCTCTTACCTGTATATTATTATCCATCTTGTACATATTACCTGTCTAGTGTGCCCTCCAAGGCTAATTAAATCTATAAACTTTAATCTGAGTTAGTCTGTCTTGATCAACGGCCTCACACGCCTAATCCTCGGTCTATAGTATATAGCTACCCAAGGGTTGGTTCCTGACCCTGCTTTAAGTCGGTAACGGACCGGTCTTATAACTAAATGAGAGAACTGGTGGCAGCATTGTTTGTCTCCCTGTGCCGGTGTGGGCAAGGGTTAACAGTGGAACAGTATCTGGCTGACCTTGAGTTCCCCCTAGAGGGCAACGCAACGTCAAGATACACCCCAAGTCAGGCCGTCGTCCCTCAAGTGGGCCGGCGGACTAGGCTGTTTTCGTCACAATGACTCTGAGAGACAAGGGCAGCTGAGGAACGCTTTGTGGTGGCGGAGAAGGAGGAGGCGGAGACAGAGGGTGTGACAGTGGTTGGAAGCCCGGCATAGTTGTGGCCTTTTTTGGCCAAGTGTTGCCTCCATTTCAACTCATGCATTCGCTGCATGTGACTAGACATGTTGGTGGTGGTTAAACACCTAAGATTCTTGCCTCTACTGATGCGTTTACGGCAAAGGCAGTATATGACATTGCTGGGTGTATTAGAGGCTTGCTCGAAAAAAGGCCCAGGCTTGAGAGGTCCTGGACCTTTTCGACGGCGATAAGCGAGGAGCGGTGTTTCCACTGATAGTGGCTGGCGGAATCATCTAAGCAGACTTCTGCCACCGCCCTCTCCCTTTTTGAGGCGGGACCCGTACTGACACTACCCCATCGTCTTCCTCCTCGTCCGATGATGAAGCGCTCGCAAGCAAATACTGCTGAAAAGACCACGTTGGATCCGCAATGTTGTCATCATCATCATCAACACAGGTGACTTCGTCGTCCTGACATTCTGCATCCAGGAACTGCAGGCTACAAGCAAGAGGCACTGCAATGCGTTGCCAACTGCCCTGGATTTTTGCCGATTGACCAGCTTCCTTCTCCTTCTCTGATGGCATCAGTAGCTGGGCGTCAGAGCAGACAAAATCATCCTCTTTGGCCTCTTGATCTTTTAACATGCCTTCTGACCCCAACCGCATTTTGTCATCAAAGAGGTCTTCAGAAAATGGATTATCCACAGTGGTGGGTACACGAGTTGACATTTGGGCTGCCATCGCTTCATGTTGGACGGATGCTGATGATGCTGATGACGACATTTGTGGCCGTGACTGGGAGGACGAGGAGGTAAGACTGCTGGATGCAGTTTGCATTAACCACTGAAGAACAGATTGACGACGCTGTTTGTTACTGAGATTCACAGGGCCCTAACCCAGCGTTGACAGGCCTGACGGTCCTGCAACCGACGATCCGCTGGCATGCGTGTTGTCTCCAGCACTGGAAGGAGCACCTTCTCTTGTACCTCTACCTCCAAGTCCTACACCCCTCTTTGCTCGCTTACCACCTGCATTTCGCTCCATGTTCAGAAAGATAAAAATTTAAGAAAGTATGGAAGAGTTTTTGACAGTCTCTTATTAAAAGACGGCAAATCACAGCTATTCTTAAATCCCTCTAATTTCCTGCAGCCAACTAGGATTAGAAACTGAAATGTTTCTAGCGAATACCTGTGAAATGCGGTCTGGTGGAAGAACCGTAAGACAAAATCAACAGTGTTCTTCCTTCATTCCCAGGGATTTACAACTGCCCAGTAGGACTAGGAATTAATAGTTTTCAACAAACTATCATACAAGTGCGCTATCTGCGCCAAACTGAAGATTTAAACCCAGTGCAATAAAACTATTCAGAAGTTACACGGATGAGAAATTGCGTTTTTTGTAGCAATGACAAACGAGAACAGTTGCTAGAAAATGTTTCTATCAGAATTGTCGTACAACGTGGCTATTTGAAAAAAATTAGGGCCGCCCCACGTACAGTACAGCTATTTAAAAGTTATACAGATAACAAGCGGTGGTTTTTGCACCAATGCAATACACCAACAGTAACTACAAAAATTCTGTATTCAAATTTAAGTACAAGGTGGCTCTATGAACAAAACTGGGCCACATCAAAATAAAAAAAAACACCTATTTGAAATGTATACGGATAATAAAAGGTGGTTTTTGCACCTATAAAATACACCTGCGGTGACTAGATAGGTTCTGTATCCTATTGAAAGTACAAAGTGGGTCTTTGAACAAAACTGGGCTGCACAAAAGTGAAAAAAAAAAACTAATTAAATCGTGTACAGATAATAAAAGGTGGATTTTGCACCTATCAAATACACCTGCAGTTACTAGAAAAGTTCTGTATCCTAATATAAGTACAGGCTGCTCAAAATACAAGGTATTATTTCACCAAAAACTGTTAATAAAAAGCCATTTCATTACAGATTCAAAGCAGTCTGGACTACACAATATACACTCTCCTTTCAAAAGCCTGCCTGCCTGTCTGCCTTTGTTCCCCCGCACAACCCCTCCACACCCCCATCCCCCCTCCGTGGCTGTACAGTGCTAGATGCTTCTTTCAAACTCTCAGCTTAACTAACTAAAAACTGATATTCTCTAATCTACCTATGTTCTAATGTTCACAGCTAAAAGCATAGTTGTCTCTGTGAACAAAGAGAACTGTGTCGCTGAGCTGTATTCAGGAGAAAGCTGACAGACGTCCTGCTCTTATAAGACACAGACACACACTGATGCTGAATAGGAAGGGCTGTTCTATGTAAAAAGAGGTCATGTGATTTTTACAGCCAATCACAACCATACACATCACAGTAATGACGTCGCACACCCAGCTCACCCTGCTCTATTCTCTAAGCTGATTTGCTGGCCGCCAAAATGACAGGAAGCGCCGAAAATGGCGCGATATTAATAGATTATGCGCAGATTCTGACCTAAATTATCGCGTGATCGGAAAACTCCGATCAACCTAAAAACCGTGCCGATTTCAACTTTGTCGATTATAATCGCTCAACACTAGTCAACACGTCAGTATATGAAAGAATGAAAAGAATTTAAGCACCACGAGCATGAACAAGCACATGCATGATAAGCATGAACTGCCATGGAATAATCCCTTGGAGAAAAAAGGAGAAAAAGGCCACACAGGTCCTGGGCCTCCAACCATCTTCTGCTTCCTCCTTCTCCGCCACTTCCAAGCCCAAGCAGTCCTCTGCTGCCGGGGGTAGCATGACCAAGGACCATCCCCAGTCGCAGATACTGTCGGCCGATTCCTACCACCAGCAACACAGTCTACACCTTCCCCTTCCACCAGTGTGACCTGCACACCGTACAGCAGCCAGTCTGTCAGCCAGCCTTCTGTGTACCAGGTGTGGGAGCATTAAAAAAATGCTTTTACCCTAACCATCCCAAAGCCAAAAACCTGAATGTTGGCATTGCTAGGCTGTTGGCCTTGGAACTGTTGCCATGCTACCTGGCGGACACGGATGGGTTCTGTCAAATCATGACCCTGGCATGCCCCCAATATCAGATGCCGAGCAGGCATTTCTTCGCCAGAAAAGCTATCCCTGCCCTGGCTTGCCAAGTTGTAGAAAAAAACTCCAGCGCCTTGGCAGTATCTGTGTCCATCTGACTACAGACAGATAGCCTGGCAAGCATGGTCAAGGGAGTTACATCTCACTGACTGCTCTCTGGGTGAGTTTGGTGGATGACAGTGCCTCTGGTGATGGATCTTGGTCAACACTCTTCAATACTGCTGGGATGGTGCAAAGTTCAGATCCCCAACCTTGACAGGTAGCATCATGAGCCAAGAGAAACCAGGCCATTCTCAAATTAATTTGTCTTGGAGACCTTCAACACACAGGTCAAGAACTGTAGACGGATCTGCACACTCAGACCGACCAGTGGCCGGGTGCTGAGAACCTGGCTCCAGGCAAGATTATGTGCGACAACGGGAGAAATCTCTTCCTGCCCTTAAGATCGGTAGACTTACGCATATCCCTTGTTTGACACACGTCATGAACCTAGTTGTGCAGACATTTCTCAAATGCTACCTACGTCTTGTCTGTCTGCGGCGGAATTGTGATTGTGGCAGCAGATCGCATGAAATGTTGCATGGCCTGACTAGATAGTGGAGACAGGTGAAGGATCTCTGCATCATCATTGGCAGTTTTGAAGAGGCCACAAAATGATCAGCTGGGACAACTGTTTTGCTTATATTTTTACTGGAACAAGCGTCAGACACTCTGCGGCAGCAAGACTCAGCAGTGATGGAGGAGGCGGACACAGAGCATTACTCGCCAGAGGATGTAGAAGGCCCGATTGCCACAGATTACAGGAGGAGGAGGAAGAGGAGGAAGATCTGGTTAGTGCCCCTTGACCCTGAGGCTTGGGAGATCCCGGCAGCATCTCACATATGAGTGTTTGGATGCTACATTACCTGCAATATGATCCACGCATCAAGGCAATAAAAATGAAGGGTGATTACTGGGTGACCACCCTCCTTGATCCATGTTACAAGACAAAAGTGAGCAATTTCCTTCCACCCACAGAAATTGACAGGAGAATGCAACATTTTGAGACAGTGCTCATTGATCAACTCAAGACATCTTTTGCGTCTTCACATTCTAATGTCATGGTGGAACAACATCAGCAATGCAGCAGCAGTAGAATGGCAAATAGCCAAAGCAGCAGCAGGCGGTTTGGCAGAACCCTACTGAGTGACATTTGGCAATCAATTTTTACCACCTCACCAATGCCTGAAAGGCAGGGCAGCATTCAAACATACTTAAGACCATTGTCCATGACTACCTGCGGCTCAACATCGATGTTTTTGGACTTAATCTGGACTCATTCAACTGCTGAGTGTCCAAACTGGATGAATGGCCTGAGCTTGCTCGACACATCATAGAAGTTTTATCCTGCCCAGCAGCCAGCGTTATCTCGGAATGCACATTCAGCACAGCTGAGGGGTGATAACTGACAAACGTATCCATCGTTCCAATGACAATGTGGATCGTTTGACATTTATAAAAATTAATCAATTGTGGATCTCTGACCATTTTGTTGCCCTAGGTTGCTGATGTCACTGACTAGTAAACTGTAGCACGTCTTCTTGACAATGTGAACTACACAATTAAACTATACTACATCTCATGTCTGTAGTTCCTGTGCCTGCTGCTTCTACAAATTTTATTCTACTGCTGCCAACAGCTAGATTTACAAGTCTTATGGCTGAATTTATTTTGAAATATACACCTGTGTGACCTTGATGTGCACTGCATACACCTCTCACTCCTCCTTGTTGTAGCCCTCCAAATCTTTATTTTTTTAAATGTCTCCACCTGTCCTACCACCAAATGTACTAAGTCCTGTTATCCTGAACCACAATGTTTCTCATTGGCATGTACTTGCTGCCACCAATGGTACTGCTGCCTTATCTTGTCAAACAGGAACTCGCTGTTCCCCATTGCCATTTTCTTGCTACCACCAATGGTAATGCCGCCTAATCTTGTCGAACCGGAACCTTGCTGTTCCCCATTGCCATGTTCTCACTGCCACCAATGGTACTGCTGCCTAATGTTGTCGAACCAGAACCTTCATGTTCCCCATTGGCATGTTCTCGCTGCCACCAATGGTGCTGCTGCCTAATCTTGTTGAACCGGAAGCTCCATGTTCCCCAATGGCATGTTTTCCCTGCCACCAATGGTACTGCCATCTAATCTAGTCGAACCGGAAGCTCCATGTTCCTCATTGGCATGTTCTTGCTGCCACCAGTGGTATTGCCATCTAATCTAGTCAAATCAGAACCTCTATGTTCCTCACTGGCATGTTATTGCTGCCACCAATGGTACTCCGATCTAATCTAGTTGAACTGGAACCTCCATGTTCCCCATTGGCATGTTCTTGCTGCCACCAATGATACTACCGTCTAATCTAGTCCAGCCTGCAGAGGCATAGGTTCAAGTTCTTGGACCCTGGTGCAAAAAGAGAAATGGGGCTCACCCATTACCAGGGCTGTCAGCAGTCATCTATTAACCGTATCAGGGCCCCATACAGCCAAATCAAATGGGGCACCCACCCATTACTAGTTCCTATTTTTTAACATATCAGTGGGCCCCTTTTTGTTCAGGGTCCCTAACAGAAGTACTTCCTGTACTGTCCTATTAGCACCCCTGCCAGTTACCATGTGCCATTTCCATACTTCTTATATGTCAAAGGGGCTTTTGGGCCCCCTCAGGATGCAGGGCCCAGTAGCTGCTATAAGTACGCTCTTGCCAGCTGAATCTCCATGTTCCCCGTTTGGATGTTCTTGCTGCCACCACATATATCACATGTACAAAGCTGGCAAGCAGAGGTGTAACTTGAGGTTCTTGGGCCCTGGTGCAAAAAGTGAAATGGGACTCCTGCTAGTTACCATGTGCCATTTCTAACACTCAGAGAGGAAAATGGATTTAAATCAGCTCACCCATTTGTAGATATTCCAGTTCTCAGGAGCACGGTAGGGTGGAGTCCTCACCCGAAGACAAGTAGTGAACAAAGTGCAGCCAGCTATATCCAGGACATCGGATTCAAAGATTCAATAAAACTTCCATTCTTTATTTTCAACGGATTAAAAACAATACATGGAGGAAAGCTATATCTTTAGCGCATACTTGGCATGATGGCGGGCCACCATAGACCGACGCGTTTCGGAGATAATTCCTTAGTCGTGGTCACTAGTATCCGGGGGGAGATACTAGTGACCACGACTAAGGAATTATCTCCGAAACGCATCGGTCTATGGTGGCCTACCATCGTGCCAAGTATGCGCTAAAGATATAGCTTTCCTCCATGTATTGTTTTTAATCCGTTGAAAATAAAGAATGGAAGTTTTATTGAATCTTTATATCCGGTGTCCTGGATGTAGCTGGCTGCACTTTGTTCACTACCATTTCTAATACCGGTGTCTTCTTATGTGTCAAAAGGGCTTTTTTTTTGGGCACAAAAAAAGTGGTGCAGCAAAGTCAAAATGCTGGATTTCTGACAGCATTCTAACTTTAGCTGTGTAGACATAGCCTTAGAGTGGAGTTACTTATTGTTAGCCTCTCTGTAAAGTTCCCTTGATCATCACCTCACTGCTTATGCACTTTGCACTTTGATGTATTATGGCTTTGAGATGACTTTACAAATTGTGAAAGCCTTTGGTTTTTCAGCTAATTTTCCAATTCTAAACTATTCTCTCTTGCTTTTTATAATATATTTTAATCTGTTTTTTTGTTAATAAAATATAAATTTTATATATTTAGCTTGTATGTGTGTACACACTTTTATATGATTCAATTAATAAAAGGGATTTCCAATCTCAGTGTCACCATACTAGTGGATACAGCTGGAATCCAATGGCGAGGACTGGCTTGAAGACAGCGAAGGCAAATGCAGACTGGAACAGGAGGCAGCAGAGATGGAGACTGGATCCAGGCAAAGTCAGGAGGAGCACAGTTGAGTGATACGTAGGTATCAGAAGTTTGCAGGGTAAACTGCAAAGGTGAGGAACTAACGGGAAGACACATTCCAGGCTAGAGGACTGCACAGCAGGAGCTTACCACAATACTCAAGCAATGAGCAACAGGCTTGAGGAGTTTATATATGCTGGCAACAGGAAACAAGATGGCACCCAGCTGAGACACGATCCACCATCTTGACTGAGGGCAAACTTAAGGGCAAACACAGTAAACAAGTTCCAAGGTATAGCAGGAGATTCCTGACACTCAGACATTGATGACATATCAATGATATTAATGTTTCATAGGTGCTTGTCCAGAAAGTCTACGTCTATAATTTAAAGGTGGTTGGCGCTCTCCCATTAATTTCAAAGTATTGAATTTTCTTTCTTGCTGTATTCTGTTCCTTTTATTTTGTTGGTTAGAATCCCTTTTATAAATTATGTTGCTCTGGATATAGATAGGCAAAAAAGCTGGAACGTAATCAATACCAGGCAGCTACTACAGGGCAAAGATAATCATAGGGTGGAAGAGGAAATAAATCAATTACAATGGTAATGGTTACACTATACATACACCAAAGCACTAAGTATGCATGATTCCAAAAAAATAACTAAAAATAGGCTTACCAGGCTTTGATGTGTCACATATAATGCCTCAGGACACAGTGTAAACTATCCCTTTCGGTCCCTATAGGGCGGACTATCGTGGCCTAGTATAAAATCACCAGAGCAACTTTGTACAGGAACCTTTCTCTATAAGACAAAAGCCCCTACTTGACCCTAACAAAAAACATATAGGGCGACATGTATGAACGGGGCTGCACCAGAATTCTGGCGTCAAAAAGCTGTAGTAGACCAGTTCTATAGATGTATGAACAGGCTTATTTCAAACTTTGGCGCAATAAGTTTTGGAGCGTTCTGGGGGCATGTCACACCACATTGGTAGAAGTAGACACATTTATGATTCCTTGGCACCAAAAATTTTCCAGCGAACAGTTAGAACAGCCAGACCAAGTTAAAGGTGATCTGCCTGAGCCTGAGTTGTTGTGTTGGCACTAGACTGCGCCTATATGTATGATCCGCAGAAGAACAGGTTCATGCATTCTGGCGTTGTCTATACTACCTTAAAGTGATTTAGAACTGGTCTATCAGCGACAGAATTCATACATGTCGCCCATATTTTTTTTATATGGTGAAGTAAGGACTTTTGTGTTATTGGGATAGTTTACATTGGGTCCTGAGGCATTAAATGTGACATGTCAGAACCTGGTAAGCCTACTTTTAGTCATTTTTCTGGAATCATGCATGTTTAGTGCTTTGATGTATGTACAGTGTAACCATAACCATTGCAATTGATTTCTTCCTATAATAATAATGTTCTCAGCTGGTACCGTATTTTTACTATTGAAGTAAAAGTAATGTTTAATCTCCTAATTACACTCTCCAATTCTTTTCTATGTATAGGATCTTGTAAGATCTTGACCTGCAGTTTCTCTGCTGTTCCTCCTGGTCAAAGTCTGCCATTCCTCCTGGTCCAAGTCTGCTGTTCCAGTGTCTACAATCACACTGTCCTGTTAACCTGAATCCATTGTTTCTGTGACTGTTATCCCGGCTGGTTAGATATGTATCTGCCACCCATGGTCCCCAGGATCCACTTCCCCTCTTCCATATATGTTTCAAGGACTATCATGTATACCATGTATTGCCTGTTTTCCTGAACTAAAGCCCTTAAAACGTGACACTACTCATACCATCCAGGTACATTCCACCCATCGTCCACAACACACCATAGCCTGCCCCTTTTTTACAAGTGCATCAAAAGTACCACAGATACTTACAGATAAGTAATAATTCAAATGGGTAGATTACAGTAGCCAGAAATATTAACAAAATTAGAGTTATGTAGTCAAGAAAAAAGATGGCTGAAAGTGAAGGGACTTAAAAGCTACAGATGTTTCAAAGTTTATTTGGCAAAGTCTTACCTGATATTAGATCACAACAAGAGCCAGAAAAAAAGTATTCACAAACTTGTGATAATTTTCTATGCTACGTAATTATAAAGCATTTTAGCTAAACCTATTCTGTCCAAGGCATTCTACCTCTCTCATGGCTGTGTAGAGGAATCCCACCTCAATCAGAAATGATTACTGACCTTTATTGTGCAGGCGGGGTCAAAGTCTAAAAAGAAACCCAGTCAAAAAGTGGCACAGCCCTGTTCTATAGATGTATGAGCAGGCACACTCCAAAATTAGGTGTGTTTTGTGGCATCTGCGCCATTTTGTAATGCGACCAAGATGTGGGGCTGTTCTGGAGGTGTGTTGCACCACAATCATATGATTCTACATATTTATGACTGGAGGACGGCAAAACTAGGTGCCACTCCTTGGTATTTCTTTTATTGCAGAATATTTGTACTTTATAAAACAGACATATTTAATAATTGACCATTAAAGGAATAAATCTCCATGGCACATGTCAGACAACTGACAGCTTGGTACATCAGGAGACAGATGCAGATAAACTGAAAGAATAGACACTGGGTTATAAAGTAAGACACAATACAAAAAAAACAACAGATGGAGATAAAGATCTACTGACTGAGATATAGAATATAGATAAGTATTTTTTTTTATCTTATTCAAGCTTCCAACAATGTGAGCTGATAATAATAGTGTATGAACTGATACTAATTTTAGGAGATTTTATTAGTGTTAAAAAGCAGTGGCAACATTTTGAATTTGTGTTTAATGTACTTGATTAACACAGCTTCTTGAAATTAAAGACACATTAAAATAAATAACACAGTTGGGTCATATTTTTATAACCACCAGCTAATAACCAAAGTATCCATCATGTGCAACATGGACAGCATCTAGATGAGCTGGAGTGACTCTGTAAGGTCCTGGTAGGTTGTCACAGGTATCTGGAGGCATGCTGACTACAATGAATGCCACCACTATTGGAGGATGTGTGGGGGAGAAAATTCAGCAATCGACGATGTGCCACAGATGCTCAATTGGGTACAAGTCTGTGGAATTAAGGGTCCATGGTAGTGCCTGGAAGTCTTGGTCAAGCGCTTCCAACCACTGTCATGTGACATTGTCTTACTGGAAGATCTCATCAGCCTCAGGGGAGAGAATCAGCCTTTATGGGTATATGTCAGTGGGCCCAGAAAATGCAGAAAACATTCCCTAGATGATAATGCTGCCACCACCCATTTGTGTTCTTTCAGCAATGGTTTTGAGTGTTTGGTCTCTGATGTTCCTCGACAGACATGTCAGCGTCTATCTGTTTGATGATGCAGAAAACATGATTCATCAGAGAAAACAACTCTTTGCCAATCAGCAGAGGTTCATTTCCAATTCTGCTGTAGAAATCTAAGCCTTTTCTACCAATGCAAACTTGTTAGCAGAGGTACAGTGACGTCTGTCTGCTTCAGAGCACCAAGGAACACTGAGCTGTTGTTTAAGATGCGTCTGGTTTAATTTGGCAGTATGTGGCTTCAGTGTAATGTGTACATAGCTGATGTTCACCTCTCACATCCATGGCATGTGGTGCTCTGCAGTCTCAATGTCGCTTTCACCACAGCAGTATGTTTACAAGCTGCTCAATTTTAGAAATACTGCCACCTTGGCCCAAATGCCAATAGTCATCCCTTTTTCCCCCTTTCATCCCAGAAAGCAACAAGTGATTTATGTGCAGACAGCTTATCACACATCTTGTACACTCACCAAGCCAGCTTACAAAACGTGACTTCCATCATATGCTGCCAACATCAAAAGCAGGAAGTGATCATAACAATGGATTGTTTGAGAGGTAAATAAATCCATGGTGATGGGAGAGTATATGTAAAAAAATAAAAAAAGCTGAGAAAAACTTGTGAAAGACTTGAATGATAACACAATCTTTTCTGCAAATGTTATAATTAAACTCACGCTGCAGTGAGAAAAATTGAAACAACTGCTAAGCCTGAAAAACACCAGGGCCAAGAGACGTATGGTCATGGTAAGAAATGTTTCAGGCTTATGGCTTTAATAAGAAAAAAGACAAGAACAATCCTTTATCCAGTGCAAAAAAATTGATATTCAATGGAACTAGAGATGGGCGAATTTCCCGAAATTCGTTTCGTTCACTTCGCCGAATTTCTCGGCAAAAAATAACTTCGTTCCGAATTACTTCGGCACGAATCACGTTAAAAAACAGCTATTTCCAGGCTGCACAGAGCCTGCAGGGTGCTGTAGAACGTTGTGCCATGCTTAAATATGTAGAGGGAGCTTGGTTTGGTCTTCATACAATGTTGTGTTTTAGTATGACACGCACATGACTGCCGCCGCTCTTAGAATCGCTTCACTATAAAATTCACTGGGCACTTAAGAGGGCAAAACTGACCAAAAAACTGAAGCGGGAATGTTGCCTGATAAAGTCATGCCAGAGAAAGCTGGAAAAAAACAAGCTGAGAGCTCAGGTGGCAACATTAGTGACAGAGTGTGGAGGTGACGGCGATAGCCACAGCAGCATGAGGTCAGAAAGTGGCACAATGACATTCTGGACGTGGCAAAAACAGGAGTAGGTCACAGAGTGGCACAATGACACAGTGTGGAGGTCACGGCAGCAGCAGCATGAGGTCAGACAGTGGCACAATGACAGAGTGTGTAGGTCACGGCATCAGCCACAGCAGCAGCATGAGGTCAGACAGTGGCACAATGACACAGTGTGTAGGTCACGGCAGCAGCAGCATGAGGTCAGGCAGTGGCACAATGACATTGTGGAGGTGGCAAAAACAGGAGTAGGCCACAGAGTGGGACAATGACACAGTGTGGAGGTCACGGCAGCAGCCACAGCAGCAGCATGAGGTCAGACAGTGGCACAATGACACAGTGTGTAGGTCACGGCAGCAACCACAGCAGCAGCATGAGGTCAGGCAGTGGCACAATGACATTCTGGAGGTGGCAAAAACAGGAGTAGGCCACAGAGTGGGACAATGACACAGTGTGGAGGTCACAGCAGCAGCCACAGCAGCAGCATGAGGTCAGACAGTGGCACAATGACACAGTGTGGAGGTCACGGCAGCAGCCACAGCAGCAGCATGAGGTCAGGCAGTGGCACAATGACATTCTGGAGGTGGCAAAAAACAGGAGTAGGTCACAGAGTGGGACAATGACACAGTGTGGAGGTCACGGCAGCAGCCACAGCAGCAGCATGAGGTCAGACAGTGGCACAATGACACAGTGTGGATGTCACGGCAGCAGCCACAGCAGCAGCATGAGGTCAGACAGTGGCACAATGACACAGTGTGGAGGTCACGGCAGCAGCCACAGCAGCAGCATGAGGTCAGGCAGTGGCACAATGACATTCTGGAGGTGGCAAAAACAGGAGGAGGCCACAGAGTGGGACAATGACACAGTGTGGAGGTCACGGCAGCAGCCACAGCAGCAGCATGAGGTCAGACAGTGGCACAATGACACAGTGTGTAGGTCACGGCAGCAGCCACAGCAGCAGCATGAGGTCAGGCAGTGGCACAATAACATTCTGAAGGTGGCAAAAACAGGAGTAGGCCACAGAGTGGGACAATGACACAGTGTGGAGGTCACGGCAGCAGCCACAGCAGCAGCATGAGGTCAGACAGTGGCACAATGACAGAGTGTGGAGGTGGGTGGCAATACCAGTCCCTGGTAAAGATGGTTGGTGGCAGATGGAGAAACTGTCAGCAGATGTGTGGCATCAGGCGGGTGGCGGCATCAGAATAGTGGCTGAGGCAGGTAGTTTGAACCCAGACTCATTTCTCACAGTTTGGGTGAGGCGTCATGGCTGATGTAGTCTGACGCCTAAGGCATTGGGTTGTGGAAATCCTGGCCGATCCACGCCTGATTCATCTTGACAAAGGTCAGTCGTTCCACATTTCCCGTGGACAGGGGGGTTTCTCCTTGGGTAACGATGGCCCCCGCCGCACTGAACACCCGCTCTGATGCCACACTACTGGCCGGGCAGGACAGCTTCTCCCCTGCAAACTCGGCAAGTTGTGGCCACACATCCAGTTTGGCTGCCCAGTAGTCCAGCGGATCTTCTAACTGGGGTGGCAGAGTGCTGTCCAAGTAGGCCACCACCTGTTGGTTCAGGGACTGCTCCAGGTCTTGCTGCTGCTGCTGCTGGCGACTGCCCTCCTCACTAGGCGGGTGAAGGAAGCTGCTCATCAGTGACTCCAGACTTAGGTTACTGCTGATGGAGCTGGTACTGCTCCTACCCCCCCACCTTCCCACAGCAGCCGCGGCAGTAGTACGTGAGCGCTGAGGAACTCCCCGGTCAGACCTGTCAGAGGAGGGACGATGCCGCACATAGGCAGCAGCCAACTGATTACGGAGGATTTCCCTATAGTATTTGAGTTTGTCCTCCCTCTCAATAGCTGGGAAAAGGCTCCCATTTTGGACCGGTAGCGAGGGTCCAATAGGGTGGAGAGCCAGAAGTCATCCCTCTGCCGGATGCTGACTATTCGGCTGTCACTAGCCAGGCAAATAAGCATGCTGCGGGCCATCTGCACAAGTGACTCCGAGGGGCTCCCTTCCTCCATTTCCACTGGAAACTGCCATGGTGCTTGGGGGTCATCTGCCTCGTCTTCCTCATCTCCATCCACCTCCTCCAGCTGCTCCTGCTCCTCCTCTCTTGTCACCTGGGTAGAAAATCCACTCATTTCACCAGACAATGCTTCTGCTCCAATGTCCTCCTCCTCCTCCTCCTCCATTTCAGTCCCCACGGGACTCATGTGGCCACGAGATGTAGTCGCCACGTCTCCAGTCAGCTGCCCAGACAGATTTTTCAGCATCTGTTCCAGGACATGAAGCAGTGAAATGACGTTATTCATCCCGTAGTCCTGGCGACTGACAAATAACGTGGCCTCCTCGAATCGCCTCAACAAACGGCAGGTGTCACGCATGAGATGCCACTGGCTGACATCAAAGTTACACAGGGGAGTACTTCTGTCTGCCTGGATCATCAAAAAATCGTTAATGGCCTTTCTCTGTTCATACAGTCGGTCCAACATGTGCAGGCTGGAATTCCAACGGGTGGAAACATCTCATATCAGAGTGTGTTGGGGGAGGCCGTTCTGCCGCTGCAACTCGAGGAGGGTGTTCCTGGCTTTGTACGAATGGATAAAGTGCATGCACAGTTTCCTAGCCATATTCAGAATGTTCTGAAGATCGGTGGAAGACCTCAGGAACCTTTTCACAACCAGATTGAATACGTGCACCATGCAGGGCGCATGGACCATCCCACCTCGGTGTAGCGCGGACACCATGTTCCTCCCATTGTCCGTCACCATGGTTCCGATTTGCAGTTGGCGCGGAGAAAGCCACACATCGATTTCTTTCTGCATGACGCGGAGCAGTTCCTCCCCTGCGTGACTTCGTTCACCGAGGCAAGCCAGGTGTAGAACTGTGTGACACCGCTGTGCCCTACACATGTAGTGTGATGGAGCAGTACTTATGGAGGCTGAGATGGTGGTGGTGGAGGAGGAGGAGGAGGCGGATATTGGCGCAGGAGCAGCACTTTGACAACGTGGAGGAGAATGCGGCGTCTCCGCCAAGTTGGGGTGTGCCGGCCGGAAGACTTTCCCCCAGGGGCCCGTAAAGGACATGTATGGCCCTGACCGTGTTACACCCCCAGACCCCGCCTGCCGTCACCTTTGGAACAAACGAAACTTAAGGACGGCCCACCTTCTGTTCTACATATTCATGAAGGTGGACTGCTTTTTGGGAAAAAGAAATTATGGTTTGGGAAAACTCTCCACTCGGCCGGGCAAAGCCATTAGTTCTCTAATGGGGCAGGGGACCCCCATTTGGAAAGGGAGGGACTGCAGTCCAAAACTTGGACAGGGGCACGGTACTGCTCACCTTGGGTGGTTTGGGTCATATGTTGTTTTTTTGCAATCGCCCCGGAACGGGGCTGCTGGGCCATGAGTAGCGGGACAGGAGATCGGACCGGGAGATGATGTCAAAAAGAGAAACAGTCCCTTCTGCAAGGTGGTGGGGCCCTTGACGGTGCAATGGCATGCATGCCATGGGCGCTGCTGCTGCTGTGTTTCGCGGGGGCAGGATGGACCCCCAAAATTGAGCCACGTTTTCCCAGGCCACCGGGTGGGGAAGCTGCATGTGTTGACGCAGGGCCGTGGTGCCCAACTTTAGCCCCCTGACCACGCTTCACTTTCTGTTTTACAGATTCTACATATACCCATATTCGGCTCCTCCGGTGTCTAGCCAAAAGAACTGCCACCAGCGCCGATATCGGATTTACCGCCAACGTCCGCACTGAGTGACTACTGCCGCCGCTGCCTCCGCTAACCCCTGTGCCGCTACTTTCTTGGACTGCGAAGCGGGTTTTTTACCCCCAAGCCGCTTGGCTCCCAACCTCACACTGCTGCTATCCTGCTGACTCACGGCCACACGCCCCACTTGCTGGCTGCGCCGCTGCTGACGCGAAGCTGACGCCTCTTCTCCTGACGATGTGAATCTCTTGCCTCACCCGGGCTCCCAAGTGCGGTCGGCTACATCTCTCTATTTGTGCTTCATCGTCACTGCTGGCCCTCACACCGGTCTTGGTATGCAGAGGCAGACCCCACACAACATTACCTACCATTCCACACTCAACATCTAAACATTGCCGCCTACTGCAAGAAGCAGGGGATATTGGCCCCATTTCTTCGCTGCAAAGTAGCTGCTGACTGCCCTCCTCAAATTGTTCATCCTCGCTATATAGTGGCGCTGAGCCCAGACCACATAGTAGATCTCTGGCTGGGGTTGTCAGATGTCATCTGGGAGGAAGTGGATGACCTAGTCAACCAATCAAGAACCATTGGGTTGCTAGTCAGTACACGGCCGCTAGATGACAGCGGCAGTTGTGGCCTCACCGAGTGACCCCTGCTGCGACGTCCCCTTGCTGTGCTGCGACCTGCTCCAGGAATGTTTGTGCCTCTGCCACTCGCAGGTGAAGAGCCTGCCACCTCTCTGTCTGACATACTGTTTGTTCTAAAATGTACAGACACTGTTTGATGAAGATATCTGTATATGATAAATACACACCCTGTATTTGACTCCAAATGAACCCACTAAGAAGCTTGGGTAACCCTTGGATATAAATTGCGCTCCACAAATGGGCAGGAGAAATTGACTTGTATGTGCCGTTCAAAAACTCTGTGTATTTTACTGAATATAAAAGCACAAACAGGCTTAATTAACCTTCGGATATGAATTATGCTACAGAATTTCTTCTGTGGCGGTGAAAAACAAAGTTTCTTTTACTGAGTACAACTGCAGAACAACGCTTAATTAACCCCTGGATGTAAATTGCGCAAAAGAATTGAGCAACCAGAAACTACTAGCTTTGTAGCGTTACAATTGCGTGTTTTTTCTACGCTACACAACAAGAGAAAAATTTTTAATTAACCTTTGCTTGTGAATTATGGTACAGGAAAATTGTATTTTTTGGCGGTGAAAAAAGACGGTCTATTTTTGTCACCACAGCACAAAAACAACGCTTAATTAACCCCTGGATGTAAATTGTGCAAAAGAATTGAGCAACCAGAAACTACTAGCTTTGTAGCGTGTTACAATTGCGTGTTTTCTACGCTACACAACAAGAGAAAAAATTGTAATTAACCTTTGCTTGTGAATTATGGTACAGGAAAATTTGTAATTTTTGGCGGTGAAAAAGACGGTTTCTTGGAGTCACCAGAGCAGAAAAACAACGTTTAAATTAACCCCTGGATGATAATTGCGCAAAAGAATTGAGCAGCCAAAAATGAAGTGGTATTTGTATTATAAAAACGCTGTTTCTTTAAATGAATACAACAGGAACTGGCTTAGATCCCCCTTGGATATTCAATGTGCTGTGAGCAGATAGCATTAAAATGTATATACAGCTGCAGTGGACGCACACTGGACTTCAGATCCAATACACCAAAAAATCAGAAAAAGAACATTAAGAGAAGCAGTCTCTGAGACAAGCTGAGACACCCCACAAAAATCGCGGTATAAAAATCAGTTCTTCAGTAACAATCAGCCACGGCAGCACCTTCCCTGATCAGTACAGTGAGAGCGGTATGAGCTCACAGCGTCGCGCCCAGACTTATATAGTGCGGTGACGTCACAGAATCCCGCCGGTCTCTGATTGGCTTCATCTCAGCACATGTCATGCAGGCTATGCCCTTCTTCCTCCCAGAGTGCTTTGCCCCATGTAACGCCATGTGCTCGCAGCCATTTTATCAATCAAAAGCACACTTCGTTCACCCGAAGTACCCCAAACTTCGACTTCGTTCAGAACCGAAGTTTTCCTGAAATTCTAAACGAATTCCACTTCCTTAGAATCAATTCGCCCATCTCTAAATGGAACCAATTTGAAAGCCAGAATAATTCAAGACATTTTAAGATTTTATTATTGACTATATAATCTGAATCGCCAAGAGTCTTAAGAAGATATTTCCAAAAGAAAGTTTCTCAGACTTTCTTGAAAAACTCTGTTTACTGGAATAGTCCATAACCCAACAAGAAACCTACTCCATCGAGGAATTAAGAGCAGCATCAGTAGCTGTAACCACAGGAAGATACCCTTGCTCCAATGGGTTCCCAGCTATCTACCTTATATTCAAGGACAATCCTTTACCGTATATGGTAGAAATATCCTCCAACATTCATCTTGATTTCCTAAACAATCATCAGGTGCTCACATTTCAATTCTTACATGAAAGAGAAGAATGATACATTGTCACAACTCAGAAGGTGGCGACCTAATGGAAATTAAAGACACTTGTCACAGCACACATCGTGGCTCCTGTCTCGGACCGTGGATGTGCCCATTTCTTTGTTATTGCTTCGGTCCCCGCACTGGCTGTGGTGGCCACTGGTGCAGTGCCGGCGACAGTGCCCACCGGCAGTTTGAACTCACCTGTCCTCGCTCCTGCTCCGGCCCGTGACTCAGCTTACACAGCTTCCATAGATTCAAAGGGACATTGTCGTCCTATTACCTGTGACCCCCTGTTACTTAAAGGGGTTATCTCACTAGAAAGATCATAGTTTAAAATAAGTGGACCAAAAATCTAAGCATGTACATCCTTGGTTACCATTAGCAAAGTGCTATGGTTTAAGAGAACAGGCTGCTTTATTTGTGTTTAGCAATGGTGTTTGAGCCCAGGTCAGGTTACGCCAATATAAAGCATTACTGGCTGTCGGCTGAGTTCTGTCCCACCCAGGTCGCGGAGGCTAAGGAGATGCAGTGAACAGGTCATGAATGGGAAAGAGAGAGGGAGAGAGAGAGAAGAGAGAGAGTTGTCATTCACTGATTGCAATCAGAGGTCCTGCAGGAGCTGAGGCAATATACTGTGCAGGACAGGTTGTCATTTACTGAAAAGAGAGAGGGAGAGAGAGAGAAGAGAGAGAGTTGTCATTCACTGATTGCAATCAGAGGTCCTGCAGGAGCTGAGGCAATATACTGTGCAGGACAGGTTGTCATTTACTGACTGTGATCAGAGTTCCTGCAGCAGTGAGGCAATGTACTGTGCAGGATAGGTTGTCATTCACTGACTTACATCAGAGGTCCTGCAGCAGAGAGAGAGAGAGAGATCATGTGCAGTCCCACATACATCAGAAAGAGAACACAGCAGTCCCTTGCAAATTACATACGGAGAGAGAACAGCTGTACTGTGCAGTGCCACGTAAAACAATTTTGCAACACAGATCTGCAGTCCCATGTAAACATAAACAGATAAAGTGTATAGTTTTGTTCCGCAGATCTGTAAAGGTTAGAGGTGTAATAATCTGCAGGATATATCACTGTGTGAGAGAGAGACAGAAAATAAAATCACCCATCTTTCTCAGAGTCTTGAATGCCCATTCTAGTTACAAAGTATGTAGAGAGAGCGAGTTATACCTAGCTTTTCACTTCCAATGATTCCAATGACAGCTGGGAACTTCTCCCTTCCCCCAGCTCACACAGAATGAATCCTCATGTGCACAGTTTGAGGGTGTGTCTGCAGAATGAGAAGATACTTCCTTCTGGGAGGAGGAATACACCCCTCCATTTCACAAGCTCTGCTTGGCAACTAGCATAAACTACTGCCAAATGCTGTAACGAGACAACCCCTTCAAGGAACTCCCTGCCTCTTCTTTGATGCCTTTCATAGAACCTGACCCCTTGCTGCTGTCTTTAACCCCTGGTTTTCCAGAGTGTTATATATACTCTGCTCCCTGGCGTGGTCTGCTTCTACACCATCTACGCTCAGGGCAATCACACAGGATCCACAAATCGCCGGCGCCCACTGTGTCAGGGTATACTGACACTGCTGGTTGTTACAGTATGAACTGACCCCGTTATCCATTACAACACTCCTACAGTTAAAGGAGTTGTCCGGCAGAAAAAAAAAAAATTAGAAATGGGGCCAGGCTGGTTAAAAAGAAAAATAATACCTACCTACCTACTTATCTGTCCCCTACTGATAATATTTAAGAATTTAAAAAGCTATGCAGCTAATTTCCTATCATTATTAGTGGCTAAGGGCCTAGTAGACCATGGAAGTGACGTCCCGGAGCATGCGGTATGATTACATCACTCCACCTGCTCCAGATTAAAAGAGGATTTCTGTAGAGAACAGTGGAGAGGTGAATATGAGTATTATTTTTTTTATTAGGGGGTTACTGCATACCTAACTAACTTCCTGTGGAGCAGGTCCTATATACCTACCTAACTACCTGGGGGGCAGGTCCTATATTCCTACCTAACTACCTGAGGTGTGGTCCTATACACCTACTTAACTACTGGGGGACAGGTCCTATACAGGTCCTATTTATCTACCTAACTACCTGGGGGGGCAGGCCCTAAAGCCATATATATCTATGACCTCAACCTTGCAGGCCATATAACCCTATATACCTACCTAACTACCAGAGGGCAGGCCTTATATACCTTCCTACCTACTGGAGGACCTGTATACCTACTTACATAGTGGGGGACCCAATATAGCTGCCTACTAGAGAGGGCCCTTTATACCTATCTACCTTCTGGGGGTTCCCATATACCTACCTATTAAGGGGAACCCTATACTGAGGGGGGACTTAACCTACTTAATAAAAAGAGTCTGTCTACTTTTCTGACTAAATTTTAAGGTCTAACCTACCTAAAAGAAGAATTTTCCAGTGAAGAAAGAAAAGAAAAAGAAAACAACTGTAATCAGATAAGACATCACCTGTGAGTTCCTGAACTCCAGGGCTTCTGTGTACAACTGCTTTCTCCTATGAGGAGCAAAGAGTGGGTCTCCCCAGGGGTGGGCATTCTCATTATCTCCTAACTCGCCCGAATTGTCTTCTGTAGACAGATTTTTTGAATCCTTGGGATTACTCTTTGATGGCCCTGATAGGCAGGCTGTGGCCGAGACTCAGCTCACCACCTAGAGGCAGGGTAAGAGGACTGTGGACGAATATTGTTCTGAATTTCGTCGCTGGTGTGTTCCGTCTGGATGGAACGACCCAGCTCTCAGGTGCCAGCTTGAGATGCTGGTAGGGTCAGTACATAGTGAGAAATGTATTCTGTTTATCATGAAAGGGTTACCGGCTGATGTTGTTTGGGGTTGCCCTGACTTCAGAAACACAACCCTGTCATTCACTGGAATTCTGGAGAATTAATGAGGTGGGGAAAGCAGTGTATTAATAAATGTTTCCTGATTCTTCTTGGTAATGTGGCAGTAGAGCAGATTCCTGCCTTTATTCGTGACTTTGCTGAGGTTTTTTCAAAGACACAGTCTGAGAGATTAACTCCTCATAGATTCTGTGACTGTGCTATTAAACTGTTGCCTGGGGTGAAATTTCCTAAAGGCAGGATCTACAATCTGTCCGGTACAGAGAGACTTGCCATGAAGCAATACATTGCAGAGAGTCTGCAGAAGGGTCATATCAGGCCTTCTCTGTCCCCTATGGGTCCGAGATTCTTTTTTGTTAAGAAAAAAAGATGGAAGTCTCCATCCATGCAATGATTACCGGGAACTCAATAAGATAAAGGTAAAAAACCAGTACCCCTTACCTTTGATTCCTGGTCTGTTTAATTAAACTCAGAGGGCAAAGTTGCTTTCCGAGCTGGACATGAGAGGGGCTTATAACCTTATTCGTATCAAAGAAGGGGATGAGTGGAAGACCGCATTTAATACCCCGAATTGCCATTTTAAATATCTGGTTATGCCTTTTGGGTTGTGCAATGCTCCTGCAGTCTTCCAAAACCTGGTAAATGATGTTTTCCGAGAACTCATTGGTCATAGTATGGTCGTTTATCTTGATGACATTTTAATTTATTCGCAGGACTGGTCATTACATGTTAAACACATGCGACAAGTCTTAAAAATCTTGAAGGTTAATAATTTGTTTGTCAAACCCAAGAAATGTGTTTTCGGGGTTCAGGAGGTACCTTTCCTAGGATATATCTTGACTGCTAACTCGTTTCATATGGATCCTGGTAAGGTTCAGGCAATTTTCGACTGGGTCCATCCTTCCTCCCTGAAAGCGGTACAGGGTTTGCTAATTATTATCGAAAATGTATTCTGAATTTTTCTGTTCTCGTTCGGCCTTTGACTGATATGACTGACAAGGGGGTAAATATCAGTAACTGGCAACCTTAGGCCTTAGAGGCTTTTGAAAAACTTAAGCTGTGTTTTGTCACAACTCCAGTGATGGTTCAAGCAGACCATACCAAACCCTTCGTCGTTGAGGTAGATGCTTCTGAGTTCAGAGCCGAGGCAGTCCTATATTAGGGGTAGGCTGCTATGAATAATATCTGCCTTTGTGCCTTCTTTTCCCATAAGCTTTCCTCGGCAGAGAGCAATTAAAACGTTGGGAACCGAGAATTGTTGGCTATTAAGTGGGCCTTTGAGGAATGGCGCCACTTTCTCGAAGTCATGGTCCTAACTAATCATAACAATCTTAACTTTTTAGAGAATGCTAAAAGGTTGAACCCACATCAGGTATATTGGGCATTGGTTTTTACCAGTTTTAACTTTGTTGTTACCTACAGACCGGGATCTAAGAATGTTAAAGCTGACACGTTATCTAGAAGCTTCTGTGCCAGTCTCTCACCTCGGGAGGATCCAGTACTCATTTTACCCAAGAAGACAGTTGTCTCAGCCATTTCCCCTGACTTAGCCACTGAGATTAGGACACCAGGATATGAGACCTGCTTCTTGTCCAGTTTCAAAGGTCTTTGTCCCCACTCAGTTTCGGCTATGATTATTAAAAGAATTACATGATTCTTTATTATCTGGACATCCTGGAGTGTGGCAGCTTGTGACGTCTTGGACAAAGGTTCCCAGAACTCGCCCTCCTGGTGAACTTTGCCCTCTTCCGATACCAGAACATCCATGGACTCACATCTCCATGGATTTTATGACCGATCTTCCTACCTCTGAAGGTAAGTCGGTCATTTTGGGGGTGGTGGATCGCTTTAGTAAGATGTGTCATTTCATTCCATTAAGTGGGTTGCCGTCGTCCAAAAAGCTTCCTGAGCTTTTTTATCAAACACATTGTAAAACTGCATGGGTTACCCGAGAATATTATTTCCGACAAAGGAGTTCAATTTGTTTCTTGTTTCTGGAGCTCTCTGTAAGGCTCTGAGTACCACCCTATCCTTCGCCTCTGCCTTCCATTCTGAGACTAATGGGCAGACAGAGAGGGTGAATCAAACCATTACACAAGAACTTCATTGTTATGTCTCTGATCAGCAGGCAGATTGGGTAAAATACTTAACTTTAGTGGAATTCGCTATTAATAATCAGGATGATAACTCTTCTGGTGTCTCTCCGTTTTTCTACAATTATATTTTTCACCCAATATATGCATCATTATCCAGCGCTACTTCTGATAATAGTGGGGTGGATGTTATCATTAACAATCTGTGCACAATCTGGGCCCAAGTTCAGAAGAACTTGGTTAATGCCCAGAACATCCAAAAGAAAAAGAGTGACAAAGGGCATCTTTGTTCTAGAGGTTTTTCTGTTGAAGATAAGGCATGGTTGTCCACCTGAAATCTTCACTTAAAGGTGCCTTCCGGTAAACATGCACCATGATTTGTGGGTCCTTAGGTAGTTCATGAATTGGTAAACCCTGTGGCATACTGTCTTAAGCTACCCCCTGCCTCCGTGTCCATAACATCTTTCATCGATCACTACTAAAGAGTTACATACCATCTCTGACTTTGACCTCTAAACATCCTCCTCCAGTTAGTATTGAGGGTGAGTTAGAGTATGAAGTCGCTCGTATTTTAGATTCCTGTAGAGTTAAAAAATCTTTTCAGTACCTTATCTAATGGAAGGGATGTGGTCTGGAGGAGAGATCGTGGGTTCTGACCAGATTCATACATGCTGAATCTCTGATCAAGGAATTCCACAAATTCTCATCCGGACAAACCCAAACCAGGGAAGGGTCCAGTGGCCTCTCCTAAAAGAGGGGGGGGGGGGGGGGAGTTACTGTCATGACTCGCATAACTGATCTGTTCCCTGCTTCTAAGGTGTAATGCTCTGCAGGGGTTAATTCACCTGGCCTGTCTTCATACTCTGGGAGAATCTTTGCTGATGAGACTAGGAGTGACAGCTCTACTTCCACTCACAACAAAAGGTGTGTCACACTGGCCAATAGGAGTTCCTGGAGATCAATAGGAGGGCCCAATCGGCTACTGTGTCCGGGCACACCATTTAAACCTCCTCAGACCTTCCAGTCTCTGCCTGTTAAAGGTTCTATCTGCTCTTTCAGCTGCTCTATTTATTGTTTGTTTCTTGTTACCTGACCTCGGCTCGTGTTCGTGACTTCAGCTTGCTCCCTCATTCTGTGCCTCATTCCTGATTCTCGGTATTTATTCTGTCTTCTGATTCTTGTCCTGATGCACCCATACAGTTGCTGACCCAGACTGATCGACCTTGCTTTTTCCTGACGACCCTGCACTTAGTAGCGTAGGGTCTAATGCCCAGTTGCGGTCTGCCATCTACGGCAGCACACCATGTAGGCAAGGAAAGTGGGCTGGGTTGCAGTCAGGGCCCACTGCACCTCCTCTGACATGACATTTGACCTTCTAAACTAGGGTTTACTTGATTTGTGCTAGCTTAAGAGGAGAACATGTATGAGCCATTCTCATTTCACCTGGCTAGGCCAGGACTGGGCTAAACTGGTTTGTTCCAACACTGTTGTGTGAGACGGCTTGGTTGTGGGACTCCTCCCACATGGTACTTTTTAAGCAATTGATAGTGAATGCAAATAAACTCTTGTCAATGGAGATTGTGGCAAATTCCATTCTTGCTTTTTTATTATTTGCTTTTTAATAATGTTTTTTTCCTTTGTTGTCTTCTATTTTATAAAGACATCAAGGGTTGGTACGCTCTAAAACTGAGGTACCTTGGAGGATCTTGGAGTTTACCTCTAATCTCTTTGGGAGTTGTTTTGAGCGCTTTGATTACCATTTGTATTATCCGTCTCTTCAATTTGTCATCAATTTTCACTTTGCGGCCATGTCTTGGGAGATTGTCTAAAGTCCCCTAGACCTTAAATCTCTAAATAATATGTGCAACTGTAGTAACAGGAACATCAAGCTGTTTAGATATGGTCTTATACCCTTTGCCTTTAATGTGTTTGTCTAAAATTTTCATTCTAAACTCCTTTGGTAATTTTGTTATTTTTGGTCCATGTATAGTATGATACATACCATGATATCAAACAGCACAGTGACTTTTCATGCTTTATATTTCATGCTGTAAATATAGCTACTGTAGTGGTTTAGCTACTATATGACAGGATATGATATATTTAGCAATAAAGATATGCTCTGTTTGAGAAAATGTTCTCTTCCTTTGTGAACAGACCTAAAAAATATCTATGGGAGTGGGTAATAAAAAAAAGGAAAGCTAGTTTCTGCAGTCTAATGAGCCTTATTAGCCACTAGCTCTTTAAGAAAAGCATTATCTACTCTAAAAGGACTGATCACTTCTGTCTGTTGGCATCATGATTACTTGAAAGTGTTTGTTTTGCGGTCCGAAGCAATGGGACATTACTTTGAGTGAAACTGTATTGCATTGTTAGTGACATATAGCCTAGGATTTTATTTTGTGCTGTTTATGTGATTTATTTGTCTGCATGGGAAGTGCAACACAGATGGTTGAGAATGCCTTGGTATGTACACATGTATATTTGGCCCCCCAAGTCTGCTATGAGCAAAACATTATTTAGCCATGCCAAAAGCCAAAGAAAGATGGTATCAATGCAATTGCTAAATCATCATGACTCACAAAATAAAGTTATCATGCTATTTATATCACATGGTAAACACTATGAAAACAAAATAATTCTAGCGCTACCTATCTAACTACCTGGGTCTTGCCTACCTACCAATCTACCCTGCTGAGTCCTTACGTGTGCAACGAGCGGTCCCGCAGCCCAGCGGGCGCTCTCATGTCCCTACTGTGTCCCCTGGCTCGGGGACAATTGGCGCCGCGACTCGCGTGTCGGGCCGCGGGCACACTCGTTCCCCCGCGCTGATTCACTTACCCATTTGCACTCCTGCTTCCCCGCAGTCTCCTGCCGGCTGGTGCGCGCGAACCCGCTCCTTAGGGCACGCCCGCCAGTTCTTTCAAATTTAAAGGGCCAGCACGCCGGTAATTGGTTGATAGATATATTGGTGACGCCTCCAGCACGTCCCCGCTGGATCTTTAGTGCCTGTTGCCTACAGAGAAAGCGTCTATTCTAGTCTTGTCCTGATTACCATGTACCGAACCTTCTCGCCTACGTCCCACGACCACGAACCTTTGCCGCCTGTCCTGACCTTACTGCCTGTCCCCGACTACGAGCTTGCCTTAAGATTTTGTACCATGCTAAACCTCAGCTGCCACCGCAAGCAAGTCAAGTCAGGGGTAGCGACCTGGTAGACTCCCGCCGCAGCAAGTCCATCCCGCTTTACGGCGGGCTCTGGTGAAAACCGGGAATGGTGAAAACCTTAGACTCCGCTCCCTGGCGAGGATTACACCACTGCTTGCGGCGGTCCAGAGGATCCACTACCCCACTCATTACAGTAAGATCCAACCATGGATCCCTCCGAGGTACCTCTGCCCGGCGATGCGGATATCGCAGCAATCGTTGCCCAGCAGTCGCAGCAGATTGTGCAACAAGCTCAGCAACTGAACCAGCTGACCTCCATGTTGCAACAGTTCTTGGCTCAACAGCAGCAGCCATCGCCATCTGTGTCTACGCCTCTGTCAGCTGTTCCGCCCGCAAGTGGGGGCCCCAAGCTCCGACTACCGTTGCCATCCAAGTTCGAGGGGGATCCTAAGCTGTGTCGGGGTTTCATTACACAGTGCTCCATGCATGTGGAGCTAATGGTCAACCAATTATCGACCGAGCGTTCCAAGGTGGCATTTGTGGTCAGCTTGCTTTCTGGGAAGGCGCTAGCTTGGGCTACGCCTCTTTGGGATAGGAGCAACCCGGTGACAGCAAATCTGCAGGCATTCTTGGAGGAATTTTGCAGCGTGTTTGAGGAATCCGCACGTACGTCTTCAGCAGAAACCGCGCTCCTGAATCTCCGCCAAGGCGAGTCCTCAGTTGGTGACTTCGTGGTCCAGTTCTGTACCCTGGAGTCGGAGCTGTCTCGGAACGATGCCACCCTTTGCACTACTTTTAAGGAGGGTCTTTCCAGCAGGATTAAGGATGTACTGGCTGCAAGAGATCTTCCTTCCTCCCTCAGTGATCTGATTCATTTGGCCACCCGTATAGATATACGCTTCATCGAGCGTCAGGAGGAGATCCGTCAAGAGCGTGAGTTGGTTCAGCCCCGCCATGTTCCTCGTCTGGCTCCTGTCTTCCAGAGCCTCTCCTGCCGCTTCCGCAGCCATCCGCTGAGGAGCCCACGCAGGTAGACAGAGCCCATTTGATGGAGCAAGAACGGTCTCGTCATCGAGCAGAAAATCTATGCCTCTTCTGTGCCAGCCCGAATCATTACCGTCGGGACTGTCCTCTACGTCCCCAGCGTCCGGGAAACGCTCGCACCTAGGGAACGTGGGAGAGGCGTCCCTGCGTGAAAATTCCTCCTATCCACGATTAACGATGCCAGTACGGTTCTCCACCAGTTCAGGATTAGTGGTTCAGGTTCCTGCCTTCCTGGATTCTGGATCAGCCGGGAACTTCATTCACTTCTCTCTGGTATCTCGGTACCGCCTCCCGGTGGTTCGCCTTGAGAGGCCGCTGGTGATCTCCTCAGTCAGCGGGGAGCTCTTAAGCGATTCCATCCAGTAGAGGACAGAATCGGTAACCCTTTATATAGGGGCCCTGCATAAGGAGGAGATCTCGTTCTATGTGCTGACTCGTTCTTCCTCAACGATTCTTCTGGGGCTTTCGTGGCTGCAACGTCATGCTCCTACGCTGGACTGGAAAACGGTTGAAGTCCTTCGTTGGGGTACGGACTGTCAGAATCTCTGTTTGGCTGCACCACGCCCGGTGTGCCCAACCACTTCGCCGACTCCTTCGGAGCCATTGCCAGGTCTGCCCTCGGAATACCAGGACTTTCCGGATGTGTTTTCCGAGAAGCAGGCTGAGTCTCTTCCACCTCATCACCCTTATGAATGTCCCATTGATCTCTTTCCTGGGACTAGTCCTCCCCGAGGCAGGGTCTACCCTCTGTCTGTGCCTGAGACCCAGGCCATGTCGGC
Source organism: Phyllomedusa bahiana (assembly GCA_025379985.1). Lineage (NCBI taxonomy): Eukaryota > Metazoa > Chordata > Amphibia > Anura > Hylidae > Phyllomedusa > Phyllomedusa bahiana. The sequence continues at coordinate 31,688 of JAODAL010015232.1, forward strand.
CTACGTCCGGGAGAACTTACAGAAGTGCTTCATTCGCAAGTCCTCCTCACCGGCCGGAGATGGATTTTTCTTCATGCAGAAGAAGGACGGTTCTCTGTGTCCTTGCATCAACTACGGGGGCTCAATAAAATTACAGTAAAGAACCAGTATCCTCTACCGTTGATCTTGGAACTCTTTGACCGGCTCCGGGGAGTAAAGGTGTTTACTAAGCTCATCAGGATTCGAAAAGGGGATGAGTGGAAGATGGCCTTCAACACCCGGGCTGGGCACTTTGAATACCTAGTAATGCCGTTGGGTCTGTGTAACGCTCCTGTGGTCTTTCAGGAGTTCGTCAATGATATCTTCAGGGATCTTCTTTACACTTGTGTCATCATGTACCTGGACGAAATCCTGATCTTCTCTCCTGATCTACCGACCCATTGTGTTCAGGTGAGCCAAGTGTTGCAACGCCTGCGCAACAATCACCTGTTTGCTAAGCTGGAGAAATGTTTGTTCCACCGGACCAGTTTGCCCTTCCTTGGACGCTTCTTCCATCGGTGCAGGGGCAGTCCTCACTCAGAAGGGGCCTAAGGGGAAGACACTCACTTGTGGGTTCTTCTCCAAGACCTTTTCGCCAGCCGAGAAGAATTATGCCATCGGGGATCGGGAGCTGCTTGCCATCAAGATGGCCCTGGAGGAATGGCGTCATCTCTTGGAGGGAGCACATCATCCATTTGATGTGTACACTGACCACAAGAACCTCCAGTACCTCCAGTCAGCTCAGCGCCTTAACCCCCGTCAAGCCCGGTGGTCCCTCTTCTTCTCTCGGTTTGACTTCCGGATTCACTTCCGCCCAGCGGAGAGGAACGTCAAGGCCGATGCTCTCTCCCGCGCATCGGACGTCATTGGGGAGGAATCTGGGCCACAGCACATTATACCCCCAGAACGTTTGGTCCACGCAGCTCCCGTGCGCCTCCAACAGATTCCTCCGGGCAAGACGTATGTACGCCCGGCCCTTCGGAAAAGAGTCCTAAGATGGGGACATTGCTTGTTGGTGGCAGGGCATCCCGGTGTCCGGAGGTCGTATCAGCTGATCTTGCGCTTCTACTGGTGGCCAGACCTTGCCAAGGACACAAAAGAATTTGTGGAAGCCTGCACCACTTGTGCCCACAACAAGACTGCTCGCCACAGTCCGATTGGTTTACTGCAACCCTTGCCTACTCCCAGTTCCCCGTGGACACATGTGACAATGGACTTCATCACCGACCCCCCCCATCTTCCGGCAATACTAGTATTTGGGTGGTCATGGATCGCTTTTCAAAAATGTCGCACTTTGTTCTGTTGCCCGGGCTACCATCTGCTCCTCGTCTTGCCACCCTCTTCTTTGAGCACATTTTCCATCTGCACGGACTACCAAAACACATCGTCTCGGACCGTGGGGTCCAATTTGTTTCCATGTTCTGGCGAGCACTCTGCTACCGGCTACAAGGGAAGTTGGACTTCGCCTCAGCATATCACCCACAGTCGAACGGTCAGGTGGAGAGAGTTAACCAGGTCCTGGGCAGTTATTTACGCCACTTTGTCTCGGCACGTCAGGATGATTGGTCCAGCTTACTGCCCTGGGCGGAGTTCTCATACAACTCCTTGGATTCAGAATCTGCCGGTGCTTCCCACTTCTATGTGGTCTATGGATAGCATCCCAGCCCACCACTCCCTCTGGCCTCATCCTACGAGGTTCCCGCAGTAGAGTCCTTAGTTCGGGATATGACAACTATCTGGGAACAGACTCGTCAGTCCCTACAGCGAGCAGCAGCCCGCATGAAGAACCAGGTGGACAAGAAGAGCAGACGGGCGCCGACCTAATACAAATGCCAAGTACATCTGGTTTAAGATACCCAGCTCCGGCTTCCACCCACCATGCAGATCCCGAATTCCTTCAATGTCTCCCTGCTGAAGCCCTTGGTGCTAAACCGCCTCTCTCGAAAAATCGTTTCCCTTCACCTTCAGCCGAAGCCTCCAACTTGTACGCTGTGAAGGAAATCCTGGCCATGAAGTCTATCAGGGGGAGACAACATTTTCTCATCGACTGGAAGGGATTCGATCTGGAGGAGAGATCTTGGGAGCCGGAGGAGAACATTTTGGACCGTGACCTGGTACTGAAATTTCTCCAATCAAGGAGGGGGAGGACTAAGGGGAGGGGACTGTAATGAACGGTCCCGCAGCCCAGCGCTCTCGTGTCCCTACTGTGTCCCCTGGCTCAGGGACGAGTGGCGCCGCTGCTTGCCTGTCGAGCCGCGGGCACACTCGTTCCCCCGCGCTGATTCTCTTACCTGGCCGCGCTCCTGCTTCCCCGCGATCTCCTGCCGGCTAGCGCGCGCGTCCCCGCTCCTTAGGGCATGCGCGCGCCAGTTCTTTCAAATTTAAAGGGCCAGCGCGCCAGTAATTGGTTGATTGCCGGGCGCTGACCCAAAATATTGGTGACGCCTCCAGTACGTCCCCGATGGATCTTTAATGCCTGTTGCCTACAGAGAAAGCGTCTATTCTAGTCTTGTCCTGATTACCGTGTACCGAACCTTCTCGCGTACGTCCCACGACCACGAACCTTTGCCGCATGTCCTGACCTTACCTCCTGTCCCCGACTATGAGCTTGCCTTATGATTTTGTACCACGCTAAACCTCGTCTGCCACCGCAAGCAAGTCAAGTCAGGGGTAGCGACCTGGTAGACTCCCACCGCAGCAAGTCCATCCCGCTTTGCGGCGGGCTCTGGTGAAAACCGGGACCTATTTAGACTCCGCTTCCTGGCGAGGCTCACACCACCGCTTGCGGCGGTCCAGAGGATCCACTACCACACTCGTGACAATGTGTCTGCCTAACTAGGGCCTTACCTCCTAGTGGCCCTACTTACTAGGGATTATCTATGTACCTAATGAGGGGTTGCCTACCTATATTTCCAATAGAGGTCTTACCTACCTAATGGAGCCAATCTACCAAATGAGTGGCCCACCTACCTAAAAGTATTCATTAGCCTACTATTTACCTGATTAATTTGATGGGGATACCTTATTTGGGGCTTATGTACCTAAGAACGGATGGTTAGAGGCGTGGGTCTGGTGTGATGTCACTTTGGTGTGGTTAGAGTCGTGGCATGATGTGTCCCTTTTTGTAGTTGCTAAATGTTGGGCAGTATGACATATCCTTAGTAGGGATGAGTGATATTATCACCAAAAAGTTGAAATCGGCACGGTTTTTAGGCTTATCAGAAATTTCCAATCACGCGATAGTTTAGGTGACAATCTTACAGATAATCTATTACTATTGTGCCATTTTCAGCGTTTCCTGTCAATTTGAATTACTGTATTTCCCGGCAATTCCTATATATCCCAATTCCTGATGTAGCGCCGGTCTCGGCGACAAATGCGTTTTTCGAGATTTAATTGATTTATGTTTATAAAAGGTTTCAGCTCTTTTTCAGAGAATATTTTACACTTAATAAAAAAGATTTTTTTAATCATACTCCATGCCGCACGGTGCTAAGCGCCGAGATTTCATTGCCCCGATCTCTCCATTGACTGCAATGGGACAAGTAGCTCGCGCTCTGATTGGCTGGGATACCCAAGCCCCCTCTAGTTCAACCAATCAGCTCTTTTCTGCATTTTTACTGTATTTTGACCTGTCCCGCCTTTGATTTTGATTGGTTCTAACTTCTCCATAGGTTATAATGGGTCCCTGTCGCTCCTATTCTGATTGGCCAGGATTGCCAAGCCCCCGCTAGCTCAACCAATGAGCTCTTTTCTGCCTTTTTACTGTATTTTGAACTGTCCCGCCTTTGATTTTGATTGGTCAATAGTTCTCCATAGGTTTTAATGGGTCACTGTCGGTCCTATTCTGATTGGCTGGTTTATGCCGACCAATGAGAATAGCTTTCAGAATTTGAATTACTGTATTTCCCGGCAATTTCCAAGATCCTAATTCCAGCTGAAAGTGGCGAACGCTGCGCCTAACACCGCATCACTGCGTCCGACAGCGGATTCGGGCCGGTGAGGCGCAGGATACTCCTGAAAACAGGCGTAAAGCCCGTTCATACATGTCGCCCATTGTGTTATACATATTTGAAAGTAAATTACGCCTGTTGTCAGTGGTGCGAAGGCCACCATATTAATCCATATATCTAGAGTTGGGCTAATTGATTTTGAATTCGTTTAGAATTTCATGAAAACTTCGGTTCTGAATGAAGTCGAAGTTTGGGGGACTTCGGTTGAATGAAGTGTGCTTTTCATTGATAAAATGGCTGCGAGCACATGGCGTTACATGGGGCAAAGAACTCTGGGAAGAAGAAGGGCATAGCCTGCATGACATGTGCAGAGATGAAGCCAATCAGAGACCGGCGGGATTCTGTGATGTCACCGCACTATATAAGTCCGGGCGCGACGCTGGGAGCTCACACTCCGTACTGATCAGGGAAGGTGCTGCTGTGGCTGATTGTGATAGCTCTTACTGAAGAACTGATTTTTATACAACGATTTTTGTGGGGAGTCTCAGCTTGTCTCAGAGACTGCTTCTCTTAATGTTCTATTTCTGATTTTTTGGGGTATTGTATCTGAAGTTCAGTGTGCGTCCACTGCAGCTGCATATACATTTTAATGCTATCTGCTCACAGCACATTGAATATCCAAGGGCGATCTAAGCCAGTTCCTGTTGTATTCATTTAAAGAAACAGCGTTTTTACAATACAAATACCACTTCATTTTTGGCTGCTCAATTCTTTTGCGCAATTTACATCCAGGGGTTAATTGAACGTTGTTTTTCTGCTCTGATGACAAAAATAAACCGTCTTTTTCACCGCCAAAAAATACAATTTTCCTGTAGCATAATTCACAAGCGAAAGTTAATTACAATTTTTTCTCTTGTTGTGTAGCGTAAAAAATACGCCATTGTAACACGCTACAAAGCTAGTAGTTTGTGGCTGCTCAATTCTTTTGCGCAATTTACATCCAGGGGTTAATTAAGCATTGTTTTTCTGCTGTGGTGACTCCAAGAAACCGTCTTTTTCACCGGCAAAAAATACAATTTTCCTGTAGCATAATTCACAAGCGAAGGTTAATTACAATTTTTTCTCTTGTTGTGTAGCGTAAAAAATACGCCATTGTAACACGCTACAAAGCTAGTAGTTTGTGGCTGCTCAATTCTTTTGCGCAATTTACATCCAGGGGTTAATTAAGCGTTGTTTTTCTGCTGTGGTGACAAAAATAAACCGTCTTTTTCACCGCCAAAAAATACAATTTTCCTGTAGCATAATTCACAAGCGAAGGTTAATTACAATTTTTTCTCTTGTTGTGTAGCGTAAAAAATACGCCATTGTAACACGCTACAAAGCTAGTAGTTTGTGGCTGCTCAATTATTTTGCGCAATTTACATCCAAGGGTTAACTAAGTATTTTTCTGTAGTTGTACTCAGTAAAAGAAACTTTCTTTTTCACCGCCACAGAAGAAATTCTGTAGCATAATTCATATCCGAAGGTTAATTAAGCCTGTTTGTGCTTTTATATTCAGTAAAATACACAGAGTTTTTAAACGGCACATACAAGTCAATTTTTCCTGCCCATTTGTGGAGCGCAATTTATATCCAAGGGTTACCCAAGCTTCTTAGTGGGTTCATTTGGAGTCAAATACAGGGTGTGTATTTATCATATACAGATAACTTCATCAAACAGTGTCTGTACATTTTAGAACAAACAGTATGTCAGACAGAGAGGTGGCAGGCTCTTCACCTGCAAGTGGCAGTGGCACAAACATTCCTGGAGCAGGCCCAGGTCGCAGCACAGCAAGGGGACGTCGCAGCAGGGGTCACTCGGTGAGGCCACAACTGCCGCTGTCATCTAGCAGCTGTGTGCTGACTAGCAACCCAAGGGTTCTTGATTGGTTGACTAGGTCATCCACTTCCTCCCAGATGACATCTGACAACCCCAGCCAAGAGTCGGTGGGAACGTCAGACACAACCCTTAGTTGGCATGGCCCGGGAGCGGGTCAGCGGCCCTCACCTGTCCTCAACCCGCCTCTGTCCCATCTGGTTCCCTCAGCCAGAGATCTACTATGTGGTCTGGGCTCAGCGCCACTATATAGCGAGGATGAACAATTTGAGGAGGGCAGTCAGCAGCTATTTGGCAGCGAAGAAATGGGGCCAATATCCCCTGCTTCTTGCAGTAGGCGGCAAAGTATAGATGTGGAGAGTGGCATGGGAGGTCATGTTGTGAGGGGTCAGCCTCTGCATACCAAGACCAGTGATGAGGACAGCAGTGACGATGAAACACAAATTGATGATGATGTAGCCGACCGCACTTGGGAGTCGTGTGAAGCAAGGACTTCATCATCGTCAGGAGAAGAGGGCGTCAGCTTGCGCGTCAGGCAGCGGCGCAGCCAGCAAGTGGGTTGTGTGGCCGTTAGTCAGCAGGGTAGCAGCAGTGTGAGGTCGGGAGCCAAGCGGCCACGGGGTAGAAAACCCGCTTCGCAGGTCCAAGAAAGTAGCGGCACAGGGGCTCAGCGAGGCAGCGGCGGTAGTAGTCACTCAGTGTGGAGCGTTGGCGGTAAAATCCGATACTCGGCGGTGTGGCAGTTCTTTGTTAAGACACCGGAGGAGCCGAATATGGGTATATGTAGATTCTGTGGGCAGAAAGTGAAGCGTGGCCTGGAAGCTAACGTTGGCACCACGGCCCTGCGTCAACACTTGCAGCTTCACCATCCGGTGGCCTGGGAGATTCTTGTCTCAGATGTGGTGGTCCATCCTGCCGCCGCAGCAGCCAGTGGCACGCATGCCATTACAGCCAGTCAAGGCTCCACCACCTCTGCAGAAGGTAGCTGTTTCTCTTTGACATCATCTCCCGGTCCAGATGCTCCTCGCTACTCATGGCGCCAGCAGTCGTTCAGCGAGGCGATTGCAAAGAGACAACAGTATGCGTCCAACCATCCTAAGGTGCAGCAGCTGACCGTGCTCCTGTCCAAGTTGTTGGTACTGCATTCCCTCCCTGTCCGAATGGTGCACTCTGCACCATTCAGAGAACTAATGGCTTGTGCCGAGCCGAGATGGAGCGTTCCAATCCATAATTTCTTTTCCAAAAAGGCAGTACCAGCACGTCATAAATATGTAGAACAGAAAGTGGGCCAGTCCTTGAGCTTATCGGTTTGTTCCAAGGTGCACGGCAGCGCGGACGTCTGGAGCTGTAACTACGGTCAGGGCCAGTACATGTCCTTTACGGCCCACTGGGTGAATGTGCTTCCTGCCCAGGCACACCAACAACTTGGACAGGAGACTGCGCTTTCTCCTCCACGTTGTCAAACTGCGGCTCCTGCGCCAATGTCCGCCTCCTCCATCACCACCACCATCTCAGCCTCCACAAGTACTGCTCCATCATGCCACATGTGTAGGGCACAGCGGTGTCACGCAGTTCTACACCTGGCTTGCCTCGGTGAACGAAGTCACACAGGGGAGGAACTGTTCCGCGTCATGCAGCAAGAAATTGATGTGTGGCTTTCTCCGCGCCAACTGCAAATCGGAACCATGGTGACGGACAATGGGAGGAACATGGTGTCCGCGCTGCACCGAGGAGGGATGGTCCATGCGCCCTGCATGGCGCACATGTTCAATCTGGTTGTGTAAAAGGTTCCTGAAGTCTTCCACAATTCTTCAGAAGATTCTGAAAATGGCCAGGAAACTGTGCATGCACTTCATCCATTCCTACAAAGCCAGGAACACCCTCCTTGAGTTACAGCGGCAGAACGGCCTCCCCCAACACACTCTGATATGCGATGTTTCCACCCGTTGGAATTCCAGCCTGCACATGTTGGACCGACTGTATAAACAGAGAAAGGCCATTAACGATTTTTTGATGATCCAGGCGGACAGGAGTACTCCCTGTGTAACTTTGATGTCAGCCAGTGGCAGCTCATGTGTGACACCTGCCGTTTGTTGAGGCCATTCGAGGAGGCGACGTTATTTGTCAGTCGCCAGGATTACGGGATGAATAACGTCATTCCACTGCTTCATGTTGTCACGGCACCCGGCGCCGCAGCTCGCCGCGGCCTTCCCCCTGCGCGCACGGGGTCCGGCGCGGGTGCCGCGGCTGCCCGCAGCCTTTGTCCTTCTCCATCTGCCCGGGAAACCCCGTACTTACCAGTCCTCGCTCCTGTGTCCAGCTCTGACAGCCGCCGCGCGCATAACCGCTGCTTAAGGGCGCGCCGCCGCACGCTGGTCCGGATTTAAAGGGCCAGCGTGCCGTTAATGGGCTATTGACGGCCGCCGGCCCTATATAAGGTATACGCCTCCAGCACTTTGCCAGTCTGTTGGTGTGTTTTTGGTGCGTTTAGAGAGTATTGGAGTTCTGTCCTGATTTCCCGTGTACCAGTCTGCCTGCTTACGTTTCCTTGACCTTGCCTGTTTGCCCCCCCTGCCCTGACCGCTGCCTTTTCTCTGACCTTTAACCTCTGCCACCTGCCGTGACCTTCTGCCTGTCCCCGACTACGTCTCTGGATTACGTTTTTGCACCACGCTGTACCCCGGCTGCCATCGCAAGCCAGTCACGTCAGGGGTAACGACCTGGTAGCCTCACGCCGCAGCAAGTCCATCCCATTTTGCGGCGGGCTCTGGTGAATACCGGGGGCTACTTAGACTCCGTTCCCTGGCATGGCTTAGCTTTCATCGGTTGCTTTGGCCCAGCGGATCCACTCCTGCGTTACAGTACAGACTGGCCATGGATTCCGCCAGGGTACCTCTGCCTGATCCCCCTGGACATCACGCCAGCAGTCGCCCAGCAGAGTCAACGTATCGGCCAGTTAGCGACCATGATGCAGAACCTTGCTACCCGTCTGCCTCCACTGGATGCCGCCTCTGCACCAGCATCTGGTGCTCCGGCATCCATTGCCTAACCTGCCTGGGCCCTTCGGGACCCTCTCTGCAATGCCACTCCCCTCACGCTACGAGGAGACCCCAAGAAGTGCGTGGGTTCATCAGCCAGTGCTCCATCCACCTCGAGATGGGTGGGGCGCCAATTCCCTACAGAGCGTGCCAAGGTGGCCTTCCTAATCACCTCTTGACTGGAGAAGCCTTGGCTTGGGCGTGCCCCTATGGGACGAGGGGGATCCCCTGACGGCGGACCTCCAAACCTTCCTCCGGGGGTTCCGCACGGCCTTTGAGGAACCAGGCCGTACTTCTTCGGCTGCCGCAGCACTGCTCCGTCAGGGCGACACCACAGTCGGTCAGTATTCGGTGCAGTTTCGCACTCTCGCTTCGGAGCTGGACTGGAAAAAACGAAGCGTTGGTGGGGACATTTTGGCAAGGCCTCTCGGGTGCGAATCAAGGATGAGGTCGCCGCCCGGGATCTACCAGCTGCTTTGGATGACCTAATCCATTTGGCCACCCGAGTGGATATTCGCTTCGCCAAAAGGCAACAAGAGCTCCGCCTACAACAGGAAACCCTCCGTCCACGCGTTTCCTCCGTTGGCTCCCACGTTCCACGGGCACCTCTTCCCCCCTCCGATGGTCTCTGAAGAGGAACCTTTTGCAGGCGAGAGAGCCCATCTGTCCAGGAGGAACGTTCTCCAGCGTTGTTTTGAAGCAGCTGTGCTTCTATTGTGGCGGTTCTGGCCATTTCATTGGGTACTGTCCGGTGCGCCCGGGGAAAATTCCGCACCTAGGGCTCGTAGGAGAGGCGACCCTAGGTGTCAGAATGGCCTCTCCCCGTCTACCATGCCGTATATATTTGGTGCTTCTCCGGACAGTACCTTTCAGGCCACCGCCTTTATTGATTCAGGATCGGCAGGAAACTTCATAAGCCACGAGCTTGTGACCAGGTTTCGTCTCCCTGTGATTCCGTTGCAGAAACCCATGTTCGTCTCCTCGGTCAGTGGCGAATGCCTTAAGGACGCTTTTCCGTTTCCGTACTGCCCCCTCTTTTTGCAGATTGGGTCCTTCACAGGGAAACGTTGCAACTTCTTGTCTGCCTCGATCCCCCTCTGAAATCCTTCTGGGCCTCCCTTGGCTGCAGGACCAAAACCCGACCTTGGATTGGAGGCACAGGTGAAGTCTTTGCGTTGGGGTCCCGCGTGTCACTCACGCTGCCTGTCTAAACTGCAACTCGCTCCTCAGGTCCCTCCTAAAGGGTCTGCCAAGCCTCCTCCAGGTCTCCCAAACGCCATACGGGACTTTTGTTTATGTCTTTTCGGAGAGACAGGCAAAACGTTTCCCTCCACACCGGCCTTATGACTTCCATTGACCTGCAACCTGGCTGTTCTCCTCCAGAGGCCGGGTTTTCCCTCTCCCCCGTCCCGGAGACAAAGGCGATTTCTGGGTACATCAAGGAGAACCTCCCCCGCAATAGGATTCATCCGGGAAGTCCTCGTCTCCAGCTGGAGCCGGCTTCTTCTTCGTGGAGAAAAAAGACGGTCTCTCCGGCCCTGCACAAACTATCGGGGCTTTAATAAAATTTTCTATAAAAACAGCTACCCGCTTTCCCCTTTATCTCTGAACTCTTCGACCGCCTACGTGGGGCGAAAATATTTTCTAAGCTGGATCTCCGCGGTGCTTATAATTTAATTCGTTTAGAGAGGCGATGAGTGGAAAACGGCGTTTAATTCGCGGGATGGCCACTTCGAGTTTCTGGTTATGCCATTCGGTCTCTGCAACGCTCCTGCTGTATTTCAAAACTTTGTCAACGAGATCTTCCGGACCTATTTTTACAAACTGTGTCATTGTCTACTTGGACGATATTCTTATCTTTTCTCCGGATCTCGTAACTCATCGCTACCACGTCCGCCCAGTCCTCAGGCGACTCCGCACCCATCATCTTTTTTTGCCAAAACCCAGAAATGCCTTTGAAGACCATTAACCCTTTTTTGGGGCCCCGTCTCTGAAGGGCCCCGGAGATCCTTCAAAACTTCCGCAGTTTTTGCATGGCCACAAACCGGGGTTGGCCTTCGGGCCATTCAACGTTTTTTGGGATTGCCAATTTTTTATAGACAATTTTACCCCATTTCTTCGCTTGTGGCCCCCTGGGGGCCTTTTGTGCCCGTCCAGAATAACGCCCGATCTTCTCCCGGGGCAGGTTTTCTTATAATTTTTAGGTCAGAATCCGCGGGGCCTCCCCCTTTTTTTGTTGTCTTTGGGTTACATCCCCCCCACCTCTCCCTCAACTACCTCCTTTTGCCCCCGCCGTGGATCCCCAAGAAAAGGGCTCTCGGCAACCACAAGACGGGCCCCTGCACAACTGGCCCCGCACCAAAGTTAGGCTACGGTATGGGTCCCCCCCCTATTGACCCAGGCACGGGGTTTATTTTTTTCCGCAAAGCACATCCGTTTTAAGGGGCCCCATTTACAAGTTGGGCCCCAAATACTGGGCCCTTTTTTTGGTGCTTTCCACTGAACCCCCCGGTCCATAAGCTTTGCTTTCCCCCCAACCCCTACGTATCCCCCAAAACGTTTTTACGTGCCCCCTCCTCAAACCGGGGGTGCGAAACCCCTCTCCGTATCTGGTCGCCTTTTTCCTGTTGCTAAACACAGATAACACCTTTTAGGTCAAGGGGGTGCTGGCGGAGAAAAACAGGAGGGGGAAGCGGGGGCACCTTTTTGACTGGGAAAGGGGTTCGGCTGGAGGGGGGACGGGGAACCTGAACAATCTGTCCCCCCGATCTCCTCTCTAGATTCCAAAAGGAAGGGGGGGGGGCTAATCTCGACTGTTGCAGCGTGAAGTTTTTTGGATAAAAAATTGGGGCTTTTGCCCAAAGGGCTTAATGAAACTGCCCGTGGAAAGTATTCATTTAAAAATTTCATTGTTGCAATTTATTTTCCTCCATATGTGGATTCTACTTTATAACAGTTTATATTGGGGTTAACAAAGAGTGCTTAATATGTATATTTATTGTACTGTTGTTGAATAGAATAGAATTGTTTGCACTAGATAGTATTTTAACTTTTAAGAGAGTTTACTAGGTTCCTTGAATGTTGATGTCCTGTATTGCATAGTAGGCGGGTTCAATTATTATTTTCACCTGCACTCATGTGAATAAATAGCCAGCGTACGTAGGATCCCTCTCACACTTGAGAAAGGGGGCGTGGTTATCTCCCGAAACCTCGTGTGGTGTTTCTTATGGAGGACATCTAAACCGGCTGCTCCTATGATCTCTGCTGAAAGGCATCGAAACCAGTAGATACCTTTGGCAGATACTTGCCGATCGTTTGGGACATTTAACCTCATTGAGGATTCCAGGTTACATTCCATTGAACTTTCATTATGTTTATGTGAGAAGTACATAAAATTTCAGCTAATGTTTGATTATGGCAATATTGGCGAAGATTGTTCTATAATATAAAGAATTAAAAATATTCATAAAAAACGTAAAAAGAATATTTATGTTTCACGGCATATTGCTCTAATTTATGCCACACATCTGCTGACAGTTTCTCCATCTGCCTACCACCATCTTTACCAGGGACTGGTATTGCCACCCACCTCAACAGTCTGTCATTGTGCCACTCTATGACCTCATGCTGCTGCTGCTGTTGCTGGTGCCGTGACATACACACTGTGTCATTGTGCCACTCTCTGACCTCATGCTGCTGCTGTGGCTGCTGCCGTGACCTACACACTCTGTCATTGTGCCACTGTCTGACCTCATGCTGCTGCTGTGGCTGCTGCCGTGACCTACACACTCTGTCATTGTGCCACTGTCTGACCTCATGCTGCTGTTGTGGCTGCTGCCGTGACCTACACACTCTGTCATTGTGCCACTGTCTGACCTCATGCTGCTGCTGTGGCTGCTGCCGTGACCTACAAACTGTGTCATTGTCCCACTCTGTGGCCTACTCCTGTTTTAGCCACCTCCAGAATGTCATTGTGCCACTGCCTGACCTCATGCTGCTGCTACTGTGACCTCCAATCTCTGTCATTGTGCCACTCTGTGGCCTACTCCTGTTTTTGCCACCTCCAGAATGTCATTGTGCCACTGCCTGACCTCATGCTGCTGCTGCCGTGCCCTCCACACTGTGTCATTGTGCCACTCTGTGGCCTACTACTGTTTTGCCACCTCCAGAATGTGATTGTGCCACTGCCTGACCTCATGCTGCTGCTGTGGCTGCTGTTGTGACCTCCACTCTCTGTCATTGTGCCACTCTGTGGCCTACTACTGTTTTGCCACCTCCAGAATGTCATTGTGCCACTGTCTGACCTCATGCTGCTGCTGTGGCTGCTGCTGTGTCCTAAAGACTCTGTCTTTGTGCCACTGTCTGACCTCATGCTGCTGCTGTGGCTGCTGCCATGACCTACACACTGTGTCATTGTCCCACTCTGTGGCCTACTCCTGTTTTTGCCACCTCCAGAATGTCATTGTGCCACTGTCTGACCTCATGCTGCTGCTGCCGTGACCTACACACTGTGTCATTGTGCCACTGTCTGACCTCATGCTGCTGCTGTGGCTGCTGCCGTGACCTACACACTCTGTCATTGTGCCACTGTCTGACCTCATGCTGCTGCTGTGGCTGCTGCCATGACTTACACACTGTGTCATTGTGCCACTCTGTGGCCTACTCCTTTTTTTGCCACCTCTAGAATGTCATTGTGCCACTGTCTGACCTCATGCTGCTGCTGTGGCTGCTGCCATGACCTACACACTGTGTCATTGTGCCACTCTGTGGCCTACTCCTTTTTTTTGCCACCTCTAGAATGTCATTGTGCCACTGTCTGACCTCATGCTGCTGCTGCCGTGACCTACACACTGTGTCATTGTGCCACTGTCTGACCTCATGCTGCTGCTGTGGCTGCTGCCATGACCTACACACTCTGTCATTGTGCCACTGTCTGACCTCATGCTGCTGCTGTGGCTGCTGCTGTGACCTACACACTGTGTCATTGTGCCACTCTGTGGACTACTCCTTTTTTTTGCCACCTCTAGAATGTCATTGTGCCAATATCTGACCTCATGCTGCTTCTGAGGCTGCTGCCATGACCTACACACTGTGTCATTGTGCCACTCTGTGGACTACTCCTTTTTTTGCCACCTCCAGAATGTCATTGTGCCACTGTCTGACCTCATGCTGCTGTGGCTGCCGCCATCACCTCCACACTCTGTCACTGATGTTGCCACCTGAGTCCTCAGCTTGTTTTGTTCCAGTTGTCGCTGCCCTGACTTTATCAGGCTACATTCCCACTTCAGTTTTTTGGTCAGTTTTGCCCTCTTAAGTGCCCAGGGAATTTTAGAGTGAAGCGATTCTAAGAGCGGCGGCAGTCATGTGCGTGTCATACTAAAACACAACATTGTATGAAGACCAAACCAAGCTCCCTCTGCATATTTAAGCATGGCACAACGTTCTACAGCACCCCGCAGGCTCTGTGCAGCCTGGAAATAGCTGTTTTTTAACGTGATTCATCCCGAAGTAATTCGGAACAAAGTTATTTTTGTTGGGAAATTCGGCAAAGTCACCGAATCAAATTTTTGAGAAATTCGCCCATCTTTACATATAACATTTAAATACTCTTATTGCAGTCCGTGTGTCTGTTTTTCTGCAAAGAGCTCAGTTGTACACATATTGTGTTATACATATTTGAAAGTAAATTACGCCTGTTGTCAGTGGTTCGAAGGCTGCCAGATTAATCCATATAACATTTAAATACTCTTATTGCAGTCCGTGTGTCTGTTTGCCGCAAAGAGCTCAGTTGTACGCATATTGTGTTATACATATTTGATAGTAAATTATGCCTGTAGACAGTGGTTCGAAAGCCGCCATATTAATCCATATAATCTTTAAATACTCTTATTGCATTTTGTGCGTCTGTTTGGCGCAGAGAGCTCAGTTGTACGCATATTGTGTCATACATATTTGATAGTAAGTTGCGCCTGTTGTTAGTGGTGCGAACGTCGCCATATTAATCCATATTACATTTAAATACTCTTATTTCAGTCTGTGCGTCTGTTTGGCGCATAGATCTCAGTTGTACACATATTGTGTTATACAATACTATAGTAAATTACGCCTGTTGTCAGTGGTGACAAATCCGCCATATGTAATCCATATAACTTTTTAATACTTCTATTTAACTCAGTGCGTCTCAGTTTGGCGCTAATCGTGCATTTGTACGATAGTTTGTTGAAAACTATCAACTGCTAGTCTAACTGGGCAGTGGTAAATCTCAAGGACTGAAGGAAGAAGACTGTTGATTTTGTGTTACGGTTCTTCCACCAGACCGCATTTCACAGATATTTGATAGAAACAATTCTGTTTCTAATTCTAGTTGCCCGTTGGAAATTAGTGGGATTTAAGAATAGCTGTGATTTGCCATCTTTCAATAAGAGACTGTCAAAAACTCTTCCATACCTTTTACATCTTTATATTTCTGAACATGGAACGAACGGCAGGTGGTAAGCGAGCAAAGAGGGGTGTAGAACATGGAGGTAGAGGTATGAGAGAAGGTGCTCCTTCCAGTGCTGGCAACAACACGCAAGCCAGCGGATCGTCAGTTGCATGACCATAAGGCCTGTCATCGCTGGGTCAGTGCCCTGTGAATCTCAGTAATGAACAGCGTCGCCAATCTGTTCTTCAGTGGTTAATGCAACCTGCATCCAGCAGTCTTGCCTCCTCGTCCTCCAAGTCACGGCCGCAAATGTCATCATCATCATCGTCAGCATCCTTCCAACATGAAGCGACGGCCCAAATGTCAACTCATGTACCCACCACTGTGGATAATCCATTTTCTGAAGACCTTTTTGATGACAAAATGTGGTTGGGCTCAGAAGGCATTTCAAAAGATCAAGAGGCCAAAGATGATGATTTTGTCTGCTCTGACGCCCAATCGCTGATGCCATAAGAAGAGGAGAAAGAAGCGGGTCAATCGGCAAAATTCCCGGGCGGTCGGCAATGCCTTGCAGTGCCTGTTGCTTGTAGCCTGCAGCTCCAGGATGCAGAATGTCAGGACGAGGAAGTCACCTGTGTTGATGATGATGATGATGATATTGCGGATCCAACGTGATCTTTTCAGCAGAATTTGCTTGCGAGCGCTTCATCACTGGACAAGGAGGAAGACGATGGGGTAGCGTCAGTACGGGTCCCGCCTCAAAAGGGGAGAGGTTGGTCGCACAAGTCCGCTGACATTATTCCGCCAGCCACGATCAGCGGAAACACTGCTCCACGCTTATCACCGTCGAAAAGGTCCAGGACCTCTCAAGCCTGGGCCTTTTTCGATCAAGCCTCATATTCACCCAGCGATGTCATATGCCGCCTTTGCCGTAAACGCATCAGTAGAGGGAAGAATCATAGGTGTCTAACCACCACCAACATGTCTAGTCACATGCAGTGAATGCATGAGTTGAAATGGAGGGAACACTTGGCCAAAAAAGGCTACACCGATGCCGGGCTTCCAGCCACTGTCACACCCTTTGTCCCGCCTCCTCCTCCGCCACTTAAAAGACCAAGCGTTCCTCAGCTGCCCATGTCTCATGTCATGTAGATTTAAGGGTCATGCTGCAGTCCAGGACAGGTATAGTCAATGTCCAGTTGAACTAAAATGGTGGTTCAAAGACTCCTTTTCAGACACTTTTTAATATGTGGGTCATGTAGATTTAAGGGTCATGCTGTGGTCCAGGACAGGCATAGTCAATGTCCTGTTCAACTAAAATGGTGGTTCAAAGACTCCTTTTTCCAGCACTTTTTAATCTGTGGGTCAGACAGGTTTAAGGTCATGCTGCGGTCCAGGACAAGCATAGTCAATGTCCAGTTCAACTAAAATGGTGGTTCAAAGACTCCTTTTTCAGGCACTTTTTAATCTGTGGGTCATGTAGATTTAAGGGTCATGCTGCGGTCCAGGACAGGCATAGTCAATGTCCAGTTCAACTAAAATGGTGGTTCAAAGACTCCTTTTTCCAGCACTTTTTAATCTGTGGGTCAGACAGGTTTAAGGGTCATGCTGCGGTCCAGGACAGGCATAGTCAATGTCCAGTTCAACTAAAATGGTGGTTCAAAGATTACTTTCTTCCGGCACTTTTTAATCTGTGGGTCATGCAGGTTTGAGGGTCATGCTGCGTTACAGGATATGGATAGTCAATGTCCATTTCACTAAAATACTACTTCAAAGACTACTTTCTTCCGGCACTTTTTAATCTGTGGGTCATGCAGGTTTCAGGGTCATGCTGTGGTACAGGACAGGGATAGTCAATGTCCAGTTCAACTTAATTGATGGTTCAAATAATACTGCATTCTGGCACTTTTTAATGTGTGGGTCATGCAGGTTTAAGGGTCATGCTGTGGTACAGGACAGGTATAGTGAATAGTCTGTGAGTTTTTTTCTGTGACTCTTGTTGCCTAATTGCCTTGCCTAAGATGTAGCACATATCCAGTTTCCTGTTGTGGATATTAATTCCAGCTTCTCCTCCGCTGTTTGGGTGTAAGAATAAAGCTGTTGCTCCTCTCCCATAGACTTTAATGGTCATCGGCGATTAACTATTATCGGATATCGGAATGATAATTGCTGATATCGACTATTGATCCGATAATGATAGTTGACACAATCACTCATCACTAATCCTTAGCAGTTAATCAAAATCAACTCAGGTTTTATTTTTTAAACTGCTCTGGAAAAATGAAAGCTGGCTTCTGATTGGTTGCTCTAGGCAACAAATACAGTTTTACAATTTTGATGAACTAGGCACACTCTATTTTGAAAGTAGGCATTACTGTCCCTTTTTCAATTTTTTAAAATCCACTTCCATTTACAGCAAAGCAGTGGCAGCAAAGAGAAGAGAGGGATCTAATATGCAGCATTGCAAGAATACCCAACAGTTCTTGTAGTTGGCCTTTGTCCAGTTTCCTGCCATAAATTAATCTGATAATGGTGCTAGTAGTATAATGCTGTACCGTGTTAGCCATAGAAAGTAGTAGAATAGTGAAGAAATCAGGCGATACCTTTTAGAGGCTAACTGAGTATATTTGCTAGTCCTCTCGAAAGCTCACTATCAAATATACTTAGTTAGCCTCTAAAAGGTATCGCCTGATTTCTTCACTATTCTGATAATGGTGGTAAATTATGTACAGGCTAAGTTAAGGCAAAACTGGGAAGCTAAATGGTTGAACACATATCATTATCTAGAAAACATATTGCACACAATTTCAGTTTAAACAAGGTTGTCTAGATACAGAATTTCATTTAATGTTTTAATTTATACATTAGAGACACTGATTTTTATTTCTGTCTCTCTTTCTCTGCACATAACTCTCATCCAAGTACTTCATTCACAAAGAAAACCATTGAAGTAAACGTAGTTGAAAACGGCCTTGTTATCGCCCTTGTTTGGAAACCAAACAGTAATATTTATTTTGCAATAACTACTGTCTTAGTCACAAAAAAATGATAATTGTTTTCAAAAGCAATATTTTTTACAAATGGGACACAACCTTTGGATTCTGTTTATTGTTTTCTTAAAATTCTAATGTTAAAACAATTTGTCTGAAAACACCAAGGCTGTGTCTAGTTAACACAATTTAAAATACCCATAAGATTCTGAATCCAAAAACCATGTTGTCCAACAAGTATTAACAAGTATTAATTTGGGGGTGGGGGAAGGGGTGCGTCTTATAGTCCTAATGTACGATCTCAGGCCAGCAGAAGGCTGGAGAAGGGCAATACTGCGGCAAGTTAGCGGCGGCATTTAAGGGGTTAAACCCCGCATGTGGCTTCCTGCAGCATCACTGCACTCCTTTCTCCTGGCGTCCTGAGATTGTACTGTACAGCAAAGGCTGGCAGATGTTCAGTATAGCTTGCATCTGCCGCTAATAGTAGGGAGGAATCTGGCTCCATCCATGCTGTTAACAATTTAGACGTCGTGGCCATGCTCACCATGGTGCCTAGCTGAATATGGAATGGTGCGCAGCACCAGTCCTCCCCCAAATAACGCCCCTGCAACACAATTGCAGAGGGACGATCGGTTCACATGGCAGCCGGAAGGTGCCATGTATGTACACCTATTACACCCTACCATAGATAATGAGTGAAAATCCTATATAATATATTAGGACAAAGCGTTGTGCCCCCAAGTGGTCATGTACCCAAGTGGGACTAAGTATTAAAGTAAAAAAAAAAAAGAAGTTTAAAAATAAATAAATAATAAAAGATTAAATCACCACCTTTCGCTGTTTTACAAATAAAAACAGTTACACATAATTGATATTGCCACGTCCATAAAAGTCCAATCTATTCAAATGTAACATAATTTATCCCGTAGGCTGTACACCAGAAAAAAATTGCAAGCACCAAAATTGTGTTTTTTTGGTTATTTCATATCCCCAAAAAGTTGGAATAAAAATTGATCAAAATGTCTCATTGATCCCAAAATGGAACCAATAAAAATTACACTTCAGCCACACTTTTTGCTTCAAGCTTTTTTTTCCCTATTTTCCTTCTCTAACATTTAGGTGTGTTTTATAGTCCAGTGTGTCTTATAGTCCAAAAAATACAGTATTTTGTCTTGTTTTCAGTGTGGATTTTAGATTGTCTTTTTTTCCCGCAGTAAGAAAACAAATCCCATTCATCTCTGTGGGGTTTGGATGCGGACATAGAAATGTGTGGGGCACGTTTTTATTTCACTGTCTCAAAGGAGTAATCTTTATAATTGTTTACCTCTGTCATAGAATATTATTAAAACTTAACTTTTAATCACTTGATTATTAAACACATATAAAAGACTCCTCACAGCAAGGTAAATCAACTGTATTGATTGTGGGATACAAAAATAGACGTTAACTACCTTATATGCAGTTAACCATGTACTAGAGACCAGGAATAGTCCGACAGCAGGGATGCAGACTCCATCCAGTGCAAGTCTCTGGTAATGCCTTTAAGACAATTACATCGATCTCGCATCCTGCAATCACAGTCCCTATATCAATATTGTTCCTTAGCGGAGCATTCGCCCTAAAAAGAGTGACCCCACAAATTAATCCTTGCCTCACTCTTACTCTCATCCTGTGATACAAAAGTAGCAACAACCAAAACGCATTTCGTCCAAACACTGGAATCGTCAGTGAGAAAACAAAATCATGGTGAAACAAATAAAGAGCTGACCAAGTCTGTATATTACAGGTTAATAGAATGCAGCAGACAAATACACTGGCCACTGAGGAGACTAATATAAGAGGTGGAGGTACCCCAGTCTGCATCCCCACCAATCTTCATCATATATTATATACACAGTTGTCACGGGTGTCCCTGCAACCGTCGGGCTGCGGGCGTGCTCGCAGCTCCCTTCACTTACCTCGCCGTACTCCTGCTGTGCTTCGGGCATGTGACACTGCCTCTGGCCGGACGCGGGCTCGCCCCCTTTAAATTGCTGCAGCTCAATTTAAAGGGACAGCGCGCCGGTGATTGGTTTCACCGGGCGCTGACTCTATTTAAGTCCTGCCCCTTCCTTACTGCCTTGCCGACTCGATAGTGCCCTGTGCCTTGAGAGGAAGCGTTCCATAGTGTCTTGTATTATACTGTGTACCGTACCTTCTGCCTCCGTCCCTCAACCACGAATCTAGCCGCCTGCCCTGACCGTTCTCCCTGTCCCCGACTACGAGTCTGTCTTACGATTCTGTACCACGCCTCACCTCGACAGCCATCGCAAGCAAGTCACGTCAGGGCTAGCGACGTGATAACACTCCGCCGCGGCAAGTCCATCCCGCTTTGCGGCGGGCTCTGGTGAAAACTGGACCTACTTAGACTCCGCTCCCTGGCGTGGTTATTACCATCGCTTGCGGTGGACCAGTGGAGCCACTACCACTAACCATTCCAACAGTGAGAGATAGCCATATACAGTAAATCCAACCTGTATCCTCCAAAGGCCCTATTGAATGATCAGAATGTATACCATTTTTATTTACCTAAAATACGGGGGAAAGAATTAACATGTTCCAAGTTTTTTTGTAAAAATGGAGGTTTGTAAATCCGACCTACTGAAAATCCGAGTCATGTGGACTACAACTTGAATTTTCAATTGAGGTCTTTGGGGATGGTACCTGGAAAATGAAATGGTGGCCAGCTTCTTCTGAGACTTCAGGCAGATTGTGGTTAAAACGTCCAATTTTATTCCAAATAGATAAAATCACAAATGGTGGTTTAGGGTGAAAAGCGCTGCACCGCCATAACTTAGTGCAACATGATGTTACAGTGACAAATAGGGATGGTATTACAGTTGTTACCTGTGCCTTTGGTTGTCATTCACTTTTCCACCATGTAATGATCCAAAATACAAATCTTAGGCCACTGTTGAAGAAGAACAGAGTGAAAGTGATTCAGTCAAGTATGTCTCCTGATCTGAACCCAACTGAATGGGGAATTCTGAAGAGATAAGTTGAGCATCACTCTCCATCCAGCATCCAGGCTCTAAGAGACCATTCTTAAAGAAAGGAAAAAGATAAATGTTGCAATAAGTTCATTCCATGCCTTAAATATTTTGTACTGTCCTTAAAAATCATGGATGTTACAAACAGTACTAGATGTAGTAGTGTTTGATGTTGGGTGCATTCATTTTTGCATCAGTTAATTTAATTAAAACTGAACATTTTGGATATTTGTTATATTATTAGCTTTACCTACATGAAATGGGTTTAAAATTGTTATATAAAACACAGTCTTGTCAAAAATTTGTTCTTAGGTTTAGTGAGAAATACATTAAAATCTTACTTTTAAAATGGGGTGTACTCAGTCATACTGAGTACTGTATATATTATTAATGTATTTAGCTTTGTTAATGCATTATTTTGCTTTTTGGCACTTATCATGAGTTTTAGCTTGCATTATAATTCAGAGCTGTTTTCATATATCTGCTGGTTATCATTAGAAACACCTGACTAGATTGTTGACAGGCACTACCCTGAAAGATTAGGTGCATTTCCGATCTGAAGCTAAAAGTAGTTTTCTTCTACATTAATTTATTGTGTGGTCTCTTGTATAAAGATTACACTGCCCTGAACAGAAAATGTCAGAACAAACACTACTTACTATCATCCAATCTAGAATGATGGGAGATTTCAAGCTCTGAAGCTTACAGACTTAAACTTTTACTCAGGAATGTGAGATAAGTTACATATTTACAGTTACATAGTTGGTAAGGCCTAAAAAAGATAGACGTGCATCCAGTTCAGCCTATTGTCCTATAGTGTTGATCCGGAGGAAGGCAAAAAAAAAACAATTGTCTTTATTTTAGGGAAAAAATTCCTTCCCAACTATAATCTGGCAATAAGAATAAATTCCTAGATCGACGACCCTTCTCTAGAATCCTAATCACTATAACTTGTTATATTATTACAGTCTAGAAATGCATCCAAACCCTTTTTGAATTCTGTTAGGGAATTCACCATGACAAGTTTCTCTGCCAGAGAGTTCCAAAGTCTCACTGCTCTTACAGTAAAGAATTCCTTTCTATGTTAATGCAGAAACTTTGGGGGACATTTACAAAAACTGTCTTGGTCTAAAACTTTATTTGTTGCCCAGAGCAACCACTCAGAGTGCCCCTTTCATTTTTTCAGAGCACTATATGAAATGAAAGGAGCGCACTGATTGGTTGCTATGGGCAATAAGAAAAGTCTTAGACCTAGACAGTTTTCAAACATGTGGCCTTTTGTTTCCTCAAGACATACATGATGCCCCCTTGTACTAGATACAATCCTGGGTATATATAGATCTTGAGAGAGATCTCTATATTGACCTTTGATATATCTAAATATATTTATTTACTGTCCACTAGCATTCCCAAGTCCTTTCTCCATTTTTTTCAACGTTTTTCCATTTAACAAGTAATCATGAAATGGATTTTGCCTTCCCATGTGCACACCCTTGCATTTATCCTCGTTAAACCTCATGTGCTACTTCTCTGCCCAAGTCTCCAACTAATCCAGATCCTTTTGTAATAAAATAAAAGTAATACAGTGGATTTACAAAGTCATAATACATTTATGTTAATTATTCATAAATGTTAACTAGGACATAGTGTCAAAGGGAAGACATACAAGATTATAGCCTTAAGGCTTAGCAGCAACAACATGGAATTCCTGCAAAGAGAAATAATAAAGCAATGTTATTCGAAAATATATTTATGACCATGTAAAACTCTAGCACCAGTGTGGACACAAACTCAGTACAATATTAATAAATATTAATTACCACAGATGCTCCGTGCTGCAATGGATGGAGTGTGATGTTATACATTTAAGGTGCAAAATGAAGCAACTTTGCAAATAAGTCTGATTAAAATGTTCTTCTGTTTTCGGTTTATAGTTTCTATGCAGATATATGTGTCTTTATGGTAAAAGACAACCAATAAACAATGTGTGGTCTGATCCTGTAGTCACGCTGACTGTTTCGTTTTACACATTAATTGAAGTTGGACAATAAAAGACAGTAAAACATACATATTTAAGTGAATAGCCCGTATAGAGTACCCGCCCCCTAATCATAAACTAACCCAATGATATGATACAGAGAGTGACTGACAGCCTCCAGCACCAATGTACCTTGATTGGCACTACCGGAAGTGTAATGCGCCGCATACCGTCAGTTTACTCGCCACAAGTAGACGAGATGTCCCGGCGTTCTAAAAATGCTAGTGCGCATGCGCAACCTCCTCGCGCACACGCACCAAAAGCAAATGGTATGCCCTAACTTAAAATGGATGCCGGATGATATGTTCATCTGCACGCGCAGATGAATATCCCCAACTACAAGACGTCTGTCATAGAGTATCAAGGTATTTATAGCTTAATTAAATAACTAATGGGACACACGTATAAATAAAATATTAAGTGAATGGAAAAGTGATGGAACAAAAGTAGTGTGATAAGTTATAAGTGAAAAAAGTGAAAAACGTGAAAAGTGGCATGCAAGTGAGTTTTTATTAATCATGATTAAACATAGCGCTAGGCACAATTCATATTATAAATCACATTGTACATATTAAAATACCCAAATTGATCACATAATATAATATATATTATTAAGTGTATACTATCATATGTATGACACAATACCTAGGTGCTACCCAATATGAAATATAGATGCCTATATAATATCTGTTTATAAATACATAGTGTAAAGTGAAAAAAACATATCAATATATATACCTAAGTGTATAAGTAAGTGAAAGATGATGATAAATATAATAGTGAAACATATTGGAATATCCATGTAGTGAATGTGCAAAATTATTGAAATTATGTACAAAAATTATGTACAAGAATGTGCAGTGTGCATAAATGCATAAATGCTTTATACATGTATGTCCATAAATTAAGGAAGGTGCGAGGGCTGTCCAGCCGCATTCATGTATAGTTGTATATATTGGAGGAAAGCAGGTACAGGAACAACTGGCGCAGATGATGTAACTAGAATAAAAAATACAAAATTGAAAATTACACAAAATTAATACTTAAAATACACTTAAAAACCAAACCAAGGCAGAGATATTGGAAAGAAAAAGACAAAGAAGTTAAATTATAAGAATGGAGCAAAGTTAAGTTGTTCATTTAAACCCCTAGGATAAACAGTGTTTAATGTGAAAATCCACCTCACCTCACGTTGGGCTAGGATGTTTTTCCAATTTCCACCTCTTGCATCAAATAAAACACGATGGATTTCCCTGAATCGTAATCCAGTAGCATCACAATTGTGTTCTTCTTTAAAATGTCTAGGAATCGGCTGTAGTGAATCAATATCAACAGAGGTATCTGCAGCCTCAATACCTAAGACGTGTTCACGAATGCGTCTTCGAAATTGCCTAGTAGTCATACCAACATACATGAGTCCACATGGACAGATAGCACAGTAAATTACACCTTCTGTTGCACAAGAGATGGTATGTGTGATTTTAAAATTCCTCTCATTGGAAGAATTCCAGAATACGTCCGTTGTATCCAAGTTGTTGCATGCTTTGCATTTGCCACATGACATCCCCATTTTTTGCCTTTGGATCCAAATGCATTTTCAGGGCGAACTCCAGGGTAATAACTTCTGACTAGCAAATCCTTCAAATTTCAAGATCTTCTGTATGTAATTGTTGGATTTTCTGGTAAGTATTGTTGCAAGGCATCATCAATCATCAAAATATTCCAATATTTGCGTAAGATTTCATGCATTGCATGGTGTTGAGAATGGAAAGGGGTAATGAATCTAACCCTTTCATCAGCCAATTTATTTTTGGATTTTCTGAATAGTTCATTGCGTTTTGTATCTTTAGCTCTGGTGTATGCATCTTCAATGACCTTCTTTGAGTAACCCCTTTCCTTGAATCTTTGTTTTAATTCAAATGCTCTCGATTCGAAAAAACTATCCCGAGAACAAATTCTTCTTATTCTTAGGAACTGACCAACAGGTATACTGTTGATCAATTGTTTGGGGTGAGCTGAAGATGCATGTAGCAGCGTGTTGGTAGCTGTAGGTTTTCTATATAGATCTGAGCGTACAAAACCGTTTGTATCTACATCAAAGGAAATGTCAAAAAAATCCATATGGTCTCTGCCTTCTTTATATGTGAATTTCAGATTATAGGGATTCTGATTGATGGTATTCATGAATGTCTTCAATTTGTCTGATGTCCCTTGCCAAATGAACAGTATATCGTCAATATACCTTCCCCAATACTGGACCTTCTCTATCAAGGGAACTGGGTCAACACAGAAGATTAAACGTTCCCAGAAACCCAAAAAGATATTCGCATACGAGGGCGCACAGGCCGCCCCCATTGCTGTGCCTTGTAATTGGAGGTAATATGTCCCCCGAAATAGGAAAAAAATTATGAGTAAGGACAAATTCAAGCAATGTGATGATAAAATCACACAATTCCTTATCCAGATCTGACATGAACAGAAAGGCACTCACCGCCATGATGCCATCTTTGTGTCTAAAAGATGTGTAGAGTGACTCTACATCACATCTCACCAGGGTCATATCCGGTTCCAATTGCATGTTATCCATTTTGTGGAGTATGTCATTGGTGTCTTTCAGGTACGAAGGTAACGTTTCCACGATTGGCTTAAGAAAGTAGTCAATGAATTTACATGCTTGTTCGTATAGGCTTCCCTGCACCAACACAATGGGGCGACCTGGAGGGCAAATGGGATTTTTATGTATTTTGGGTACTAAATAGAGGCATGCAGTTTTCGGATATTCATGTACAAGATATTTACCTTGTTTTTTTTAGATAGTAAATTCTCATCCACTGCCTTCTCCAGAATAATCTTCAGTTCATCCAAATATTTCTGTGAGGGATTAAACGTCAAACGTTTGTAACATGCTGGGTCCCGTAGTTGTCTCAAGGCCTCTTGTTCGTACATCCGTTTAGGCCATATTACCACATTGTCTCCCTTATCTGAGGGTTTAAACAGAACATCCTTCATTGATCTCAATTCTTTAATTGCTTGTCTCTGAAAAATTGCAATTGCGATGTAAATTAGTTTTATCCAAATTCATAAATTCCTTAGATACTAATTTAACAAATAGTTCAATATTTGAATGCATGCTTAAGGGAGGAAATTTTTTGGATTAGGGACCAGTGATGTTGGAAACATACCTGTCGATATGGAAGATTCCTCATTTGTATCCTCATTGGCAAGTGATTCCAAAATGGATAATGCTTCTTGTTCCTATTTAGTTGAAAATGGTGTAATAGGTTTTTTTGACATGAAAAATCTTCTTAAACGTCAATTTTCGGGCAAAAAGATGCAAGTCCTTTATAGCTGTAAATGTGTCAAAATTGCATGAGGGTGAAAAAGTAAGTCCAAGACTTAGAACTTCAATCTGACTAGATTTTAAATTGTATTCAGATAGGTTAATTACCTTGCGAGTTTGATCCTGTCTCTTACCAACATCATTATCCATCCGTCTTTTACTGGTAGATGTCTTTGAGAAATCAAGTTTCCTCTTTGATTTTTGTCTGGTCATATCATACGTTTGTGAAGAACTGGATTCAGCAGTGGATGTATGTGAGGACATCGATTTAGACCTTTGTCGGGGAGTGCGTCTTTCCATACGCCTCTTATATACCCGATTAGTTTGAAAATCAGTACGATCTCTTTGTAACTTTTTAATTTTAGTGGTTTTGATTTGTTTCTCCCATTCTTTTATGTGTTCCTCCATTTCGTTTTTGAAAACCACCATATCTTCCGGAGATATTATAGAAGATAATTGGGAGTCTATCTCATCAACTTGTTTGGTTAAATCATCTATTGTCTCAGAGTTTAGTTCTATAATTATCTCCATGAATGTTCTTGAACATTTATTGCAAGCCTCTTCCCAGTTTGTGCTGAACCTGTCATGTTCCTTTCCATAGGAAGGAAAGACCTGTACCCTTAAGCCACGTGGTATGAGACTCTTTGTTAAATAGTTTTCTAGGGAGCTCCTATTCCACCAGATCTTCAGTCTTTTATGTATTAGCCTCTTTAGTGAATTCTTCAATTCCTTTCCATCTCTACAATTGGTATCTTCAGTAGAACCACTGTCATCATTAAATGCAGCATCCGCTTGTAAGCGCCAGGATGCTTCACATGCCCGCAGATCCATGTTACAGATCAATATATATAAGACTTAGAATAACCCACCTATGAAAAAAACAGGGCTATGTCAGAGCAGTTCAAGTAAGACCAACTTTTATAGCTATATATACACCTATCAAAAATGGTCTACCAAAAAGTAATTTAAAATAGAATAACTTTATTAAATATTACAAAAATACATAAAAAAAACAAGTAAAAAATGACAGTGGAACTACAAAGATGCGTAGCCTCACTATACACCATCAAAATATATTGTAGTCCAATATAAAGGTGGGTAACCCCTAGTTATACAATACAATCACATAATGTACTATTGTAAATACAAACAATTAAGTATCTATAAGTGTATACCCGACCTTAGGAAGAGGACGTCACAAGTAACTTCACATTAGACAGATGGGGTAATGGAGGCACACGCCCCAAAGCGCGTTTCACAGTGCGTTTCGTCCGGGGGTAAATTCCCAAATGGGAGACCTGGTATTTAAGTGAATAGCCCGTATAGAGTACCCGCCCCCTAATCATAAACTAACCCAATGATATGATACAGAGAGTGACTGACAGCCTCCAGCACCAATGTACCTTGATTGGCACTACCGGAAGTGTAATGCGCTGCATACCATCAGTTTACTCGTCACAGGTAGACGAGATATCCCGGCGTTCTAAAAATGCTAGTGCGCATGCGCAACTTCCTCGCGCACGCGCTCCAAAGGCAAAAGGTATGCCCTGACTTAAAATGGATGCCGGATGAGATGTTCAATCCGCGCATGCGCGAAACCACCGCGCACGCGCAGATGAATATCCCCAACTACAAGACGTCCGTAATAGATTATCAAGGTATTTGATGTGTGGGACACACATATAAATAAAATACTAAGTGAATGGAAAAGTGATGGAACAAAAGTGGTGTGATAAAATTATAAGTGAAAAAAGTGAAAAACGTGAAAAGTGGCATGCAAGTGAGCTTTTATTAATCATGATTAAACATAGCGCTGGGCACAATTCATATTGTAAATCACATTGTACATATTAAAATACCCAAATTGATCACATAATATAATATATATTATTAAGTGTATACTATCATATGTATGACAATACCTAGGTGCTAACCAATATGAAATATAGATGACTATATAATATCTGTATATAAATACATAGTGTAAAGTGAAAAAAAACATATCAATATATATACCTAAGTGTATAAGTAAGTGAAAGATGATGATAAATATAAATATAAATATAATAGTGAAACATATTGGAATATCCATGTAGTGAATGTGCAATATTATTGAAATTATGTACAAAAATTATGTACAAAAATGTGCAGTGTGCATAAATGCATTATACATGTATGTCCATAAATTAAGGAAGGTGCGAATGCTGTCCAGCCGCATTCATGTATAGTTGTATATATTGGAGGAAAACAGGTACAGGAACAACTGGTCGTAGATGATATAACTAGGATACAAAAGAGACAAAATTAATATCTACACAAAATGAATACTTAAAATACACTTAAAAACCAAACCAAGGCAGAGATATTGGAAAGAAAAAGACAATGAAGTTAAATTATAAGAATGGAGCAAAGTTAAGTTGTTCATTTAAACCCCTAGGATAAACAGTGTTTAAAGTGAAAATCCACCTCACCTCACGTTGGGCTAGGATGTTTTTCCAATTTCCACCTCTTGCATCAAATAAAACACGATCAATTCCCCTGAATCGTAATCCAGTAGCATCACAATTGTGTTTTTCTTTAAAATGTCTAGGAATCGGATGTAGTGAATCAATATCAACAGAGGTTTCTGCAGCCTCAATACCTAAGAGGTGTTCACGAATGCGTCTTCGAAATTGCCTAGTAGTCATACCAACGTACATGAGTCCACATGGGCAGAAAGCACAGTAAATTACACCTTCTGTTGCACAAGAGATGGTATGTGTGATTTTAAAATTCCTCTCATTGGAAGAATTCCAGAATATGTCCGTTGTATCCAAGTTGTTACATGCTTTGCATTTGCCACATGGGTGACATCCCCATTTTTTGCCTTTGGATCCAAATGCATTTTCAGGGCGAACTCCAGGGTAATAACTTCTGACTAGCAAATCCTTCAAGTTTCGAGATCTTCTGTATGTGATTGTTGGATTTTCTGGTAAGTATTGTTGCAAGGCATCATCAATCTTCAAAATATCCCAATATTTACGTAAGATTTTATGCATTACATGGTGTTGTGAATGGAAAGGGGTAATGAATCTAACCTTTTCGTCAACCGATTTATTTTTGGATTTCCTGAATAGGTCATTACGTTTTGTATCTTTAGCTCTGGTGTATGCATCTTCAATGACCTTCTTTGAGTAACCCCTTTCCTTGAATCTTTGTTTTAATTCAATTGCTCTTGATTCGAAAAAAACTATCCAGAGAACAGATTCTTCTTATTCTTAGGAACTGACCAACAGGTATACTGTTGATCAATTGTTTGGGGTGAGCTGAAGATGCATGTAGCAGCGTGTTGGTAGCTGTAGCTGTGATACTGGGAGAAATATTGAGCAAACACTAAAAGGTTCTAGTTCGATTAGAACATTAAACTTTTGTGAGTTCAGTTCGAAGTTCTATTCAATCTCGAACTTCGAACCCCATTAAAGTTTATGGGTGAAGATGTTCTGGTTAAATTTTATACCTATACCCGTGAGGAGAAGCTGGGATTCCTTTCAATGTCTAACTGAAAAGATGAGGACAGCTTGTAAGCAGGGGCGTAGCTATAGGAAGTGCAGCGGTAGCAGCTGCTACGTGGCCCTGCATCCTGAGGGAACCCAAAAGCCCCTTTGCCAATTAGGAGATTTGGAGACAGTGTATTATACAATTACTGAACTGCCAAAACTGCAAAAACTGAACTTTTGGGCACTGAGTATGATTTAGCAAATCCAAGCACTCTGTATAATACTGTATATGTCCATGCACATGAGAGTTAGACATTATGTGAGCCTGCAAATGTCACCAAATAACAGCTTCTGGGTGTGGGAAAGATGCAGCCAGCAATACCAAACTCTCTAACTATTGATGTCTATGGAGAGGAAAATGCTATGTAACTAACTAAGAGCAGTCTGTACAGTACAGAGAAAGAGCTGAAAATGGCATTCACAATGCAATACAGTGAAATATATATAACATGGTCAAGCGATTTTAGCAGCCAATGAGAGCCTTACACCTCAGCGATGACGTTTTTGACACTTCTCTGTGCTCTACACTGATTGGATGGCTGCCAGAATACAGAAAGGGGATTGGATGGCCGCCAACAGTGCAGAAAGCCACTGAAAACAAAATTGAAAAAGGCGTGTCGAACTAGAACTAGAACTTTACTCGAACGAACAAAATGTTCGGTTCAGTTCGAGTTCTAAAAATTCGAGAAGTTCTACTAGAACTTAACTTTTCTAGAACAGTTCTATCAAAACTACTGGGGAGAAAAGGATGTCAATATTTTGGAATATGCTGGGCAAACTGCTCAATTAATTGGTTGTAAGCCAACAAGGTGCGCCAAACATAATTGTATGACTGGCACCCTATATAAGATTTGTCTATGTGTGATTGTATTACTAGCAATCACTCCCCTCATGAATAGTAGGCATCTAAGAGGTTGTTCGTCAGTATTTTCGCATTTGAGCAATTTCCCTCATATGGTACCATGGCTTTTCTGCATATTGATGTGAATTTTTTTTATCCAATATGTAGCTATTTACTAGACAATTGTGCTCCTCATGGGTGTGTGAGCGATTCTTTATCAGTATTCTATCTTTACCCCTGCAACTTGTAACATTTAGCACTAGGGCTTTTACTGCCTCCTACTGGGAATATTTTTTTGATCTGCCATTCTGCAGTAAGTATAGTCATGTTTTAGTGATTTTAAGTAATTAGTGTCCCATTTTCTGTGAGTTTAACATATACTATGTCTATCATTGATTTAATTGCATTGTCATACACTCGATTTGTAAAATATTTTGATATTAGTTTCTTGATGAATCTCTGGACCCTTTTTATCTTCCATAAGCTGTGTTGTTGTCATGATGGGCGCCACGGTCCCCGCTCTTGAATGTGGGCATGCTCACTTCTGTGGTCCCCCTTCTAGCCGGTACTCACCTCTTCCCGCTCCTGCTCTGCTTTTGTCCTCTGCTTCTGGCTGGCAATAGCGCACAAATTCCCTAGGGCGTGTGTGCCTGCGCTTTGAAATTTAAAGGGCCAGTGCACTGCTGATGTTCTATCACCGGTAGCTGGACCCTTTTTTAAGTCACATCCTCCCACACTCCCTGCCAGTTTGTTGGTGTGATTACCCTTGTTAGTTTGCTGGTTCTTCATTGCTTTTTCTGGATTCTCACCCTAGGCTTTGGACTTTGACTACTCTGTGCTTGCCACCTGTCCTGACCTATCTGTGGTGAGTGTCCTGATTACGTTCTACCTGCCACCTGCCCTGACCTTCCCACCAGTGACCTGACTACATCTCTGTCTGCTCCTATTGTACCATGCAGCACCTCAGTTGTCTCCGTGAGTGGCCACATCACTTGGGAGTTTCCCACAATGAAGTCCCACCTGCCTCACAACAGGCTCTGGTGTAGACTAAGGAGCTCCGTAGACTTTGCTCTCTGGCATGGTTCAAATTCATCTCTCATTCTGACCAAGAAGATCCACTATCTGAGTTTTCTACAGTACAAACTGGCCATGGATCTTGCCAAGGTTCCTCTGCCAGATGTCCAAAGTGACCCGTCAATGCCTCTGACAAAAACAACTTTTTGACATGCTACAGGACATAGCTGCCCATCTCCCAGTGCCCGCACCGGCACTCGCTCACCTGTGGTGATCCCTCTTCCAGCTGCCACCACTGGCCCTGCTCTGCATCTGCCACTGCCTCCACGCTACAATGGGAACCTCAAGATTTGCTGGAGTTTCTTTACACTTAGAACTAACGGCGCATCAGTTCTCCAGAGTCTGTGCCAAAGTAGCCTTTGTGGTTAGTCTTCTTTCTGGCACAGCCCTGCCTTGACCACATCCCTCTGGAAGCGAGGGGATCCATTGATGGTCAACCCGTTTAATTTTTCTTTGATTGCATTTCTGCCCCCTCTATGCTCC
The DNA here is from genome assembly GCA_025379985.1 of Phyllomedusa bahiana. Lineage (NCBI taxonomy): Eukaryota > Metazoa > Chordata > Amphibia > Anura > Hylidae > Phyllomedusa > Phyllomedusa bahiana. Next base: position 64,327 of record JAODAL010015232.1, read on the forward strand.
CCCGGGGTTGTGGGGGGGGTTTATTGAAAAAGGTGGTGCAATCCTTCCAATCCCAAACCCGGGTTTTTGACGTTTACCCAATTTCCCAAAAAACTTTCCCTTTCCTTCACCAACAGTTCATTTGTGATGAGCCCAATTGGGATTAGAGAGAGGCCCCTTTGGGGCTGAGGAAAAAATGCACCCCACAGATTTTCACCGAATCTCTGCCCTTTTTTTGCCCGCAGGCAAAAATTTACTTTCCCAAAAGGCCCCGTTCAGTTCGTGAGGGAAAATTTTTAATTTCCCGGTTCCTGGAAGAAAGGGGGATTTCCCGGTGAGGTGAACAGGGGGTATAAAGACATTTCCCCCCCCTTTTGGCCGGTGTAAGGGGTCTAATTTGGGCCTTTTCCCCCCAAAAAAAAAAATGACCCCGTTTTATGCCATACGCTGGTTTCCCTGTTCAATCTCATTTCCCACCCTTCTCACTAAAGAGCTAAAAAACGTCTTGCTACCTTTCCAATAGCCCGTTTTTCAACGCCCTAAGAGAACAGTCTTTTTTTATAAAGAAAAACATCCATTGTATCCCGTGGGGGGCTTAGGATTAAAAGCCCCGATTAGAGGAACTTTGTTCTTACTGGTTAGAGTGGTGATTGTTTAAAAACTTCTTTTGTTGGGGTGCGCGGCCCGGGGGAAAAGGGGGGGGTGGGGGGAAGGGAAAAGGAAGGGGGAGGGGATGGGTGGGGCCCGCCCAGCCCTGTCCTGCCCCTGAAATGGCCAAATTTTTAAAATATAATGTTTTTTGGCCAGCAGACCCCCCCAAAAATGAGGTGAAATTGTCCCTTTTGTTTTTGCAGTTTCTATTGGGTTTTCTGTGCCCTCCCAGTTTGTGCAAATAGCCCCCTTTTTTACCAATTTAATTTAAACCCCCCCTTTCCAAAGGGGTATTTTTTGTAAACTGGGGGCCCTTTTTTCAGTGGTGCCAAAACCCCCAAAACTAATTCATATAACCCTTTTTAAATAGTTCTATTGCAGGGTTTCCTGCGTTTTCAGTTTGGGGACAAAAGCGCACTTGTACGCAAATTGGGTTTCAGATATTTAAAAGTAATTGTTTCCCCCGTTGTCAATGGTGCCAAAGAAAAAAAAAAAAAAATTAACCCCGGTTTATATCTTTTCCCTTAAAACCTTTTAAATAGTTTTTATTGCACTCAGTGGTCTACAGATTGTCCCCAAATAGCGAAATTGTATGCAAATTTTGGTTACAGAAATTTCATAGTTACTGGTTTCCCGTTGACAGCCCTTGTAAAAACCCCTCTAAACTTTATCCGTTTTAATTTTCAAAAAGTGTTTTATGTTGCCCCCTCCATTGGGAAAATTAAATTTTTTGGTTTCTTTTTTCAGTTTTTCCTTTGCTGCCCCCACATGTGGGCGAGATGTTGGTCCCCTTTGGTTTTCAAAAAAATTGGGTAGGGGGCTCCCTTTCCCAGTTTTTTATGTCCATTTTCAATACGGGGGGGTGGGTCTTGTTTTGTGTGAAAAAGGGGCCCCCTAGCTGCCCGGTTTCCGCCTTTTACATGCCTTTTGGTAGCCGTCCTATGTTTTTCGGTTAACCATTGAACATAATGAAATTTTTTTTGGGCCCCATGAAATTTTTTTTTGTTTTTTTTTTTAGCCTTCATTGTCTTTGGGGTAAGAAAGTAAGAAAAATTTCCGGGTTTAGGGTTTTGGGTGTTAAAATTCCCCTTCCCCCCACCTGTTTGGGGTGTAAAAAAATAAAGCTTGTTGTTTTCTCCCATAGACTTTAATAGGGCCTCCCGGCCGGGTTAAAGACCTATCGACTATTTACTGATTTAATTGCCTATAAACGACTATTTACCCGATAACAATTGTTGACACAAAATTTGCCCCATCACAATAGTGCAAGTTTATGGGGCTTTGGGGGGTCAGTATTTAGGGCATTATTTCGGGATAAGGGGGGGGGAGTATAGTGACCTTGACTGGACTGGGGTCAGTATTAAATGACACGTGAAAAAACTGGGGTTGCTTTTGGGGACACGTGATTTGGGGCTGGGTCAGTTCGGGGACCCCATGTGGAGGAAAAGGGTCAGGGGTTTAGTGACACATAGGAGGGTCAGTTCAGGGTGAGAACCCCCCCCCACCCCCCCCCCCCCCCATTTATGCAAAAACCGCCTCTGTTAAAAATTTAGGCCAGCAAAAAAACACCCTTTGCAGGGGCAGAAACTTTTTAGGTTGCTTACTTTGTGGTAGTTTTTGGATTAAAGCTTGGGGGAACCCCCGGAGAGCCCCCGGAAGACAAAGCTGGAGGGGCCCGCACTGTTTCAAAGACAGCCAAAAGCCTTGGGGAGAAAAAAACTCCTGAATTTTTGGGGGGGGGAGGAGCCAGCAACAAAATGCCCGGCTGTGCCCCCAATAGGGAAACATTCCTGCCCCAAACCCTAACATATTTTGGGGCAGGGGAAAAGGAGGTTTTGGGGTGTGTGCTTTGGGGCAAGCACAGCATAGGGGGCGTGGCCCAAACTGTGGAGGGGGAATGGGGCCCTCACTGCTGCGTCTCATTCTGAGAATTTTTGGGACTTAAGTTCCCTTTACTTGGGAGCCAGGACACAACACTCCCAAAATTTTTGAATGTTTTCCCCCTCAAACTTCGGGGGGGAACATTTTGGGGGGGTATGGATTTTTTTAATTATATAACAGCCATTTGTTTGGGAATTCAAACACTTTTATTGTGACATACCTGGTTTTATTTTCTGCTTTTTCCTTTTTTTTTTTCTATTCGATGTTTTTTATTTTTTTTTGTTTTTTCACAAAAAACTCATTTAAAAATTGGTACATGGTTCCTATGTCCCCCCTTTTCCTGGGTCCTTCCCTTGAACCCCAAACCCGGTCGGCATTTAAGTTTTACAATTTTCCCCCTCCTCTATGGGATTAATTGGAAATTCCATTAAATTTTTCCTTTCCAAGCCCCGGGTCATCAACCACTTCTCCCCAGTTTCCATGAAAGTCCCCCTACAGAAGCCCGGGCTCTTAAAAAAAATCTATGAGGGGTCTTAAAAAATTCCGGCCCCCTGATGCATTTTTAGAGGGAAGGGCCTTTTTTACCCGAGTAGGAAAAATTTTTGGGAAGGGGTAGGTCCAGAAGAAAAGTCCTTTTTTTTGGGGGCCCCCGGGAAAAGAAGAATATTTTTAAAGTCTTAATCCACTCCCTTTAAAATTCCATCTCCAACAGACTCAAAAGAAAGGGGGGGGTTTAAAGAGAACCCGTCACTTTGTTTTTGCCCCCTGGCTGGGGGAAGGGAAAAAAGAAAAAAAAAAAAAAAAAAAAGGTTAGTGCCAGACCCTGGCCCGTTTCCGCGCTGGTGTCCCATTATTTTGTAAGATCCTTTTAGTTTTTGTTTTATTTAATGATCAAAATTGCAGTTTTCAGCCCAGAGATTTAATCGAAGAAATCCTTCAGGGGTGTCGTTTTTTTTTAAACCCAAACCAATGGGGGAAAAGTAACCCCCCCACCCAAATTTACAAAACCCATTTTCTTTGAAAATTTGGGGTTTGAAACCCCGGGCTTAAGCTTTTGGTGGGGGCCTTGGGGCAATAACAACTATTTTGCCAAAAAGTTTTTGGGGTTAAAAAAGCTCCCAAAGGGTGCCAAATCTTACAAAAAATAAGGGACCACCGACCCCTGGGAAACGCCGGTCTGACAACTACCCTTTTGCCCGCCCCTCCCGCAACGGGGGGCCCTAAATTTGTTTTGACCCGGTTCCCTTTTTAAAACGGGGTACTTTCATGATGCATGCTGCAATCTCCTTTTCCCAGGATCTAGACCCCGGGTGTGTTTTTTGCACCTTTTCCCTTTCCGGCCGGGACTCAAATTCCCCCCCTGCTTTCCCCGCCCCCGGGGGCCCTGTCCTCTGGGTTTCCTTTGGGCCCCGTACAAAGCCCCTTAAACCTTCCCTAGGGGCACACGGGGTTTAGGGCTGGAAACCCTTTTTTAAGGCCCCCCCCTCCCCTTTTTACAAAACGGTGAAAGGGGTCCCTCATTTCCGGCTTTTTACTCAAGTGGTCCCTGCCTGCCCCCTTTTTTTAAAAACTCTCACTTCTTTTTAATTTTCCCCGCTTGTTAATTTTGTGTGGGTGGGGCATGGTTTTGTTTCCTAGGGGGATTAAAAACAAAGGGGCAGACTTGTGAAATTTAAAGGGCCCGTTGCAAACCGGGTTTGTTGGTTAGTTTTTAAAACCCAAAAAAAGGGACAGGGGTCCATCCATTTTAGCCTATTGTGCTATATTGTTTTATCTGGAGGAAGGCCAAAAAAATTTTTCCCCTATTTTGGGGGGTTAGAGCCAATTGTTCTAATTTTAAAGGGAAAAAATTTCCTTCCCGGGTTTAAATTTGGCCCAAACAGAATAAATCCCTGGTCAACTTACCCCTTTTTCCCGAACCCAAGGGCACTATAAAATTTTTTATATTATTACAGTCTTTGAAATTATTTAGACCCTTTTTGAATTCTGTTAAATGAATTTAAAATGACAAAAATTCTTTCTGGGCAGGAGTATCACTGTCTCAAATGCTCCTTAAAAGTAAAGAATCCCTTTCTATGTTTATGAATAAACTGTCTTTCCTCAAGACATAGAGGATCCCCCTTTGTTCTAGATACAACCCTGGGTATTAATAGATCTTGGGAGATATCTCTATATTGATCTTTGCTACATCTAAAGATATTTATTATTTCCCCCTGAAGCTGTCTTTTCTCTAAACTAAATAACCATAATCTTGCTAATCTTTCTGGGTATTGTAGTCCACCCAATCCTTTTATTATTCTTGTTGCCCGTCTTTGAACTTGTTCAAGCTCTACAATGTTTTTTCTGTGCACTGGTTCCCAAAACTGTACACAAAATTCCATCTGTGGTCTGACCAGTGATTTGTATAATAGGAGAATAATTTTCTCATCGTGTGCATATATGCCTATTTTAATAAATCATCTTGGGTGTTCATGCCCTAGAGAATGCCTGCTATTAGCCCGATATTAGTTTGTGTTCCTGCCAATGACCTCAAACATGTTGCATGCTGCCTGCCCTGACCATATTGTCTGTCCTCGCCTACAACTCAGTAACACGCACACCTTGGTCACCACCGCAAACAAGTGGCATCAGCGACTGGGAGACTCCTTAGACTCTGCTCCCTTACACGGCTTATACCACCACTTGCGGTGATCCAGCAAATCTACAGAACCAATGTTACAGTAAGATCTGGCCAAGCTTTCTGCCAGTGATATTTCAGTGGGATGTCACGACAGCTGTTGCAAGATAGATCCAACAGAAAGACCTATTAGTAGAAATGGGCGAATTTCTCAAAAATTAGATTCACCAACTTCGCTGAATTTTCTGACAAAATCTGTTTCGTCCCGAATTACTTCGGGATGAATCGCGTTAAAAAACAGCTATTTCCTGGCTGAAGAGAGCCTGTAGGGTTCTGTAGAACATTGTGCCATGCTTAAATATGCAGAGGGAGCTTGGTGTGGTCTTCATACAATGCTGTGTTTTAGCAAAACTAACGGTTTTATAATTGTCCGTAAATGTTGGATTTTACACTGACGTGGAATAAAAGTTTTTGCACTGAACTTTGAAGTCTACCACTTGTTTGAGATTAGCATGACAAGCACATGACTGCCGCCGCTCTTAGAATCGCTTCTCTCTAAAATTCCCTGGGCACTTACAGGGGCAAAACTGACCAAAAAACTGAAGCAGGAATGCAGCCCGATAAAGCCATGGCAGCGCCAGCTGGAAAAAAAACAAGCTGAGGGCTAAAATCCTACCATAGCGTCAAAGAACACAGTTTAGGTTACTGGAGCCACCACAGATGCAGCATAGTAAGGGGACGATGGCAATATCCACGCCAGGGAGCAGAATCTAAGTAGGTCCCGTTTTTCACCAGAGCCTGCCGCAAAGCGGGATGGACTTGCTGCGGCGGGAGTCTACCAGGTCATTACCCCTGATGTGACTTGCTTGCGGTGGCAGCCGAGGTGCAGCGGGGTACAAAATCGTAAGGCAAACTCGGAGTCGGGGACAAGTGTAAGGTCAGTACAGCCGGCCAGGATCGCGGTCAATGTATGGAGGCAAGAGGTACGGTACACGGATATGACAGACGAGGCTCAAGGAGGAGGCTGAGGCGGTTTTTACTGTCTTTAATTCACATTCTTCATACTGAAGAAGCTCATCCAAAGACAGTTTTGCAGCATATGCTTGCAGTTTTGTACTAAATTGCATCACTAATGGCACCGATTGCAAAATAAGCACCTAAAACATTCGCTGTAGTTAAGGTCTCCTTCAATTCCATACGCTGCATTTCAACAAATTGGTGTCACGCAGAAACTGGATTCAAACTACCACGTTTATACTTCATAATAAACTCCTTTGGAACTTTTTCAGGTATTCATGAAGCAGTGATGGAGTTAGAATTGCCTTGGCCAAACATGGTTTCAGAACGTTAGAAAACTGACTATGGAGGATTTCTCTATAGTACTAAGTTTGTCCTCCCTCTCAGCAGCTGGAAAAAAGGCTACCATTTTGGACCGGTAGCTAGGGTCCAAGAAGGTGGAGAGCCAGAAGTCATCCATCTGCAGGATGGTGACTATTCGGCTGTCACTAGCTAGGTAAATAAGCATGCTGCGGGCCATGTGCGCAAGTGATTCTGAGGGACTCCCTGCCTCCATCTCCACTGTATACTGCTACAGTGCTTGGGGGACAGTGGCACAATGAGAAAGTGTGGAGGTCACAGCAGGAGCAACAGCAGCAGCATGAGATCAGAGAGTGGAACAATGACACAGTGTGGAGGTCACGGCAGCAGCCACAGCAGCAGCATGAGGTCAGACAGTGGCACATTGACAGAGTGTGGAGGGCATGGCATCAGCTACAGCAGCAGCATGAGATCAGACAGTGGCACAATGACAGAGTGTGGAGGGAACGGCAGCAGCAACAGCAGCAGCATGAGATCAGAGAGTGGCACAATGACAGAGTGTGGAGGGCACGACAGCAACCACAACAGCAGCATAAGGTCAGACCGTGGCACAATGACATTCTGGAGGTGGCAAAAACAGGAGTAGTACACAGAGTTGCACAATGAGAGAGTGTGGCGGTCACAGCAGGAGCAACAGCAGCAGCATGAGGTCAGACATTGGCACAATGACATTCTGGAGGTGGCAAAAACAGGAGTAGACCACAGAGCAGCACAATGACAGAGTGTGGAGGTCACAACAGCAGCACTAGGTCAGAGAGTGGCACAATGACAGAGTGTGGAGGGCACGGCAGCAGCCACAGCAGCAGCATGAGGTCAGAGAGTGGCACAATAACAGAATGTGGAGGTCATGGCAGCAGCCACAGCAGTAGCATGAGGTCAGATAGTGGCACAATGACATTCTGGAGGTGGCAAAAACAGGATTAGGCCACAGAGTGGCACATTGACAGAGTGTGAAGGGCATGGCAGCAGCCCCAGCAGCAGCAGCATGAGGTCAGTGAGTGGCACAATGACAGAGTGTGGAGGTCACGGCAGCAGCTACAGCAACAGCATAAGGTCAGAAAGTGGCACGATGACATTCTTGAGGTGGCAAAAACAGGAGTAGGCCACAGAGTAGCACTGGAGGTGGCAAAAACAGGAGTAGGCCACAGAGTGGCACAATGACAGAGTGTGGCAGTCATGGCAGGAGCAACAGCAGCAGCATGAGGTCAGAGAGTGGCATAATGACACAGTGTGGAGGTCACGGCAGCAGCCACAGCAGCATGAGGTCAGACATTGGCACAATGACATTCTGGAGGTGGCAAAAACAGGAGTAGGCCACAGAGTAGCACAATGACAGAGTGTGGAGGTCACAGCAGCAGCAAGAGGTCAGAGAGTGGCACAATGACAGAGTGTGGAGGGCACGGCAGCAGCCACAGCAGCAGCATGATGTCAAACAGTGGCACAATGAGAGAGTGTGGAGGGCACGGCAGCAGCCACAGCAGCAGCATGAGGTCAGATAGTGGCACAATGACACAGTGTGGAGGTCACGGCAGCAGCCACAGCAGCAGCATGAGGTCAGGCAGTGGCACAATGACATTCTGGAGGTGGCAAAAGCAGGAGTAGGCCACAGAGTGGCACAATGACAGAGTGTGGAGGTCACAGCAGCAGCAAGAGAATGAGGTTAGAGAGTGGCACAATGACACAGTGTGAAGGTAACGGCACCAGCAACAGCAGCAGCATGAGGTCAGAGAGCGGCACAATGACATTCTGGAGGTGGCAAAAACAGGAGCAGGCCACGGAGTGGCACATTGACAGAGTGTGAAGGGCATGGCAGCAGCCACAGCAGCAGCATGAGGTCAGTGAGTGGCACAATGACAGATAATGGAGGTCACGGCAGCAGCCACAGCAACAGCATAAGGTCAGACAGTGGCACAATGACATTCTGGAGGTGGCAAAAACAGGAGTAGGCCACAGAGTGGCACAATAAGAGAGTGTGGCGGTCACAGCAGGAGCAACAGCAGCAGCATGAGGTCAGACATTGGCACAATGACATTCTGGAAGTGGCAAAAACAGGAGTAGGCCACAGAGTAGCACAATGACAGAGTGTGGAGGTCACAGCAGCAGCACTAGGTCAGAGAGTGGCACAATGACAGAGTGTGGAGGGCACGGCAGCAGCCACAGCAGCAGCATGAGGTCAGATAGTGGCACAATGACACAGTGTGGAGGTCACAGCAGCAGCAAGAGCATGAGGTTAGAGAGTGGCGCAAGGACACAGTGTTGAGGTCACGGCACCAGCAACAGCAGCAGCATGAGGTCAGAGATTGACACAATGATGGAGTCTGGAGGTGACTGCAGCACGAACAACAGCAGCAGCAGCATGAGGTCAGAGACTGGCACAATGACAGAGTGTGGAGGTGGGTGGCAATACCAGTCCCTGGTAAAGATGGTGGTAGGCAGATGAAGAAACTGGCAGCAGATGTGTGGCATCAGGTGGGTGGCGGCATCAGAATAGTGGCTGAGGCAGGTAGTTTGAATCCAGACTCGTTTCTCAAAGTTTTGGTGAAGTGTCATGGGTGATGTAATCTGATGCCTAAGGCATTGGTGTGTGGAAATCCTGGCCGATCCACGCCTGATTCATCTTGACAAAGGTCAGTCATTCCACATTTACAGGTGGACAAGTGGGTTCTCCTTGGGGTAACTATTGCCCCCGCTGCACTGAACACCCACTTTGATGCCACACTACTAGCCGGGCAGGACAGCTTCTCCACTGCAAACGTGGCAAGTTGTGGCCACACATCCAGTTTGGCTGCCCAGTAGTCCAGCGGATCTTCTAACTGGGGTGGCAGAGTGCTGTCCAAGTAGGCCACCACCTGTTGGTTCAGGGACTGCTCCAGGTCCTGCTGCTGCTGCTGGCGACTACCCTCCTCACTAGGCGGGTGAAGGAAGCTGCTCATCAGTGACTCCAGACTTAGGTTGCTGCTGATGGAGCTGGTACTGCTCCTACCCCCACCTTCCCCCAGCAGCCGCGGCAGTAGTACGTGAGTGCTGAGGAACCCCCGGTCAGACCTGTCAGAGGAGGGACGATGCCGCACATAGGCAGCGGCCAACTGATTACGGAGGATTTCCTTATAGTATTTGAGTTTTTCCTCCCTCTCAATAGCTGGGCAAAAGGCTCCCATTTTGGACCGGTAGCTAGGGTCCAATAGGGTGGAGAGCCAGAAGTCATCCCTCTGCCGGATGCTGACTATTCGGCTGTCACTAGCCAGGCAAATAAACATGCTGCGGGCCATCTGCACAAGTGACTCCGAGGGGCTCCCTGCCTCCATTTCCACTGTATACTGCCACGGTGCTTGGGGGTCATCTGCCTCGTCTTCCTCATCTCCATCCACCTCCTCCAGCTGCTCCTGCTCCTCCACCATCTCCAGTCCCCTGCCCAGACAGATTGTTCAGCATCTGTTCCAGGACATGAAGCAGTTGAATGACGTTATTCATCCCGTAGTCCTGGCGACTGACAAATAACGTGACCTCCTCGAATGGCCTCAACAAACGGCAGGTGTCACGCATGAGCTGCCACTGGCTGACATCAAAGTTACACAGGGGAGTACTTCTGTCTGCCTGGATCATCAAAAAATCGTTAATGGCCTTTCTCTGTTCATACAGAGGCGGACATGTGGAGGCTAAGATGGTGGTGGTGGTGGAGGAGGAGGATGCGGACATTGGCACAGGAGCAGCAGTTTGACAACGTGGAGGAGAAAGCGGCGTCTCCTGTCCAAGTTGTTGGTGTGCCTGGGCCGGAAGCACATTCACCCAGTGGGCCGTAAAGGACATGTACTGTCCCTGACCGTAGTTTAACAGCTACAACTTTCCGCGCTGCCGGCACCTTGGAACAAACCGATAAGCTTAAGGACTGGCCCACCTTCTGTTTCTACATATTTAATGAAGTGCTGGTCACTTGCCTTTTTGGAAAAGAAATTATGGCTTGGAACTCCCCATCTCGCCCCGGCACAAGCCATTTGATCTCTGAATGGTGCAGAGTCCACCATTTGGAAAGGGAGGGACTGCAGTACCAACAACTTGGACAGGGCACGGTCACTGTTTGCACCTTAGGATGGTTGGACGCATACTGTTGTCTCTTTGCAATCGCCTTGCTGAACGACTGCTGGCGCCATGAGTAGCGAGGAGCAGGAGCATCTGGACCGGGAAAATGATGTCAAAGAGAAACAGTCCCTCTGCAGAGGTGGTGGAGCCTTGACTGGCTGCAGTGGCATGCTGCCACGGGGCGCTACTGCTTGCTGCTGTTGTTTGCGGGGGGCAGGATGGACCACCACATCTGAGACCAACGTTTCTCCAGGCCACCGGATGTGATGCTGCATGTGTTGACGCAGGGGCCGTGGTGCCAACGTTAGCTCCCTGGCCACGCTTCACTTTCTGCTTACAGATTCTACATATACCCATATTCGGCTCCTCCGATGTCTTAGCAAAGATCTGCCACAGCGCCGAGTATCGGATTTACCACCATCGCTCCGCACTGAGTGACTACTGCCGCCGCCTGCTCCGTCGCTAAAGCCCTTTTGCCGCTACTTTCTTGGACCTGAGAAGCGGGTTTTTTTTACCCCGTGGCCGCTTTGCTCCCGAACTCATACTGCTGCTATCCTGCTGACTCACGGCCACACGACCCACTTGCTGGCTGCGCCGCTGCCTGCCCGCGCAAGCTGAGGGCCCTCCTCCCCTGACGATGATGAAGCCCTTGCCTCACCCACTCCCAAGTGCGGTCGGCTACATCATCATCTATTTGTGTTTTCATCGTCACTGCTGTCCTCATAAACCGGTCTTGGTATGCAGAGGCTGACCCCTCACAACATACCTTCCATGCCACTCTCAACATCTATACTTTGCCGCCTACTGCAAGAAGCAGGGATATTAGCCCCATTTATTCGCTGCCAAGTAGCTGCTGACTGCCCTCCTCAAATTGTTCATCCTCGCTATATAGTGGTGCTGAGCCCAGACCACATAGTAGATCTCTGGCTGAGGGAACAGGATGGGACAGAGGCGGGTTGAGGACGGGTGAGGTTCGCTGACCCGCTCCCAGGCCATGCCAATAAGGGTTTGTGTCTGACTTTTCCCACCGACTCTTGGCTGGGGGTTGTCAGATGTCATCTGGGAGGAAGTGGATGACCTAGTCAACCAATCAAAAACCATTGGGTTGCTAGTCAGTACACGGCCGCTAGATGACAGGGGCAGTTGTGGCTTCACCGAGTGACCCCTGCTGCACGTCCCCTTGCTGTGCTGCGACCTGCTCCGGGAAAGGGTTTGTGCCTCTGCCACTCGCAGGTGAAGAGCCGCCACCTCTACTACTGACAAACTGTTTTTTCTAAAATGTACAGACACTGTTTGATGAAAATCTGTATATGATAAATACACACCCTGTATTTTGACTCCAAATGAACCCACTAATAAGCTTGGGAAACCCTTGGATATAAATTGCGCTACACAAATGGGCAGGAGAAACTGACTTGTATGTGCCGTCAAAAACTCTGTGTATTTTACTGAATATAAAAGCACAAAAGGGGTTTAAATTTAAACCCTTTGGATATGAATTATGCTACAGAATTTCTTCTGTGGCGGTGAAAAAAAAAGTTTCTTTTATGAGTTCAACTGCAGAACAACGCTTAATTAACCCCTGGATGTAAATTGCGCAAAAAATTGAGCAACCCCGAAACTACTAGCTTTGTAGGTGTTACAATTGCGTGTTTTTTACGCTACACAACAAGAGAAAAAATTGTAATTAACCTTTGCTTGTGAATTATGGTACAGGAAAATTGTAATTTTTGGCGGTGAAAAAGACGGTTTATTTTTTTCACCAAAGCAGAAAAACAACGCTTAATTAACCCCCGGATATAAATTGCCAAAAGAAAATTTAGCAACCAGAAACTACTATCTTTGTAGCGTGTTACAAATTGCGTGTTTTCTACGCTAACACCAACAAGAGAAAAAATTGTAATTAAAACCCTTTGCTTGTGAATTATGGTACAGGAAAATTGTATTTTTTGGCGGTGAAAAAGACGGTCTATTTTTGTCACCACAGCACAAAAACAACGCTTAATTAACCCCGGGATGTAATTGCGCAAAAAAAATTGAGCAACCAGAAACTACTAGCTTTGTAGGGGTGTTACAATTGCGTGTTTTCTACGCTACACAACAAGAGAAAAAAATTTTAATTAACCTTTGCTTGTGAATTATGGTACAGGAAAATTTTTATTTTTTGGCGGTGAAAAAGACGGTCTATTTTTGTCACCACAGCACAAAAACAACGCTTAATTAACCCCTGGATGTAAATTGCGCAAAAGAATTGAGCATCCGGAATATACTAGCTTTGTAGCGTGTTACAATTGCGTGTTTTCTACGCTACACAACAGGAGAAAAAATTGTAATTACCATTTGCGGGTGAATTATGGTACAGGAAAATTGTAATTTTTGGCGGTTTAAAAAGACAGTTTCTTGGAGTCACCAAGCAGAAAAAAAACGCTTAATTAACCCCTGGAGTAAATTGCGCAAAAGAATTGAGCAGACCACAAGCTACTAAACTTTGTAGCGTTTTTACAATTCTTGTGTTTTCTACGCCCACACAACAAGAGAAAAAATTGTAATTAACCTTCGCTTTGAATTATGGTACAGGAAAATTGTAATTTTTGGCGGTGGAAAAGAAAAGGTTTCTTGGGGTCACCACAACAGCAGAACAACGCTTAATTAAAACCCCCGGATGTAAATTGCGCAAAAGAATTGAGCAAACCAAAAATGAAGTGTATTTGTATTATAAAAACGCTGTTTCTTTAAATGAATACAACAGGAACTGGCTTAGATCCCCCTAGGATAATTCCCAAAGTGCTGTGAGCAGATAGCATTAAAATGTATATGCAGCTGCAGTGGACGCACATGGACTTCAGATCCAATACCACCAAAAAATCAGAAATAGAACATTAAAGAAGCAGTCACTGAGACAAGCTGAGACACCCCACAAAAATCCTGTAAAAAAAAATCACTTCTTCAGTAACAATCAGCCGCGGCAGCACCTTCCCTGATCAGTACAGTGAGAGCGGTAAAGAGCTCCCAGCGTCGCGCCCGGACTTATATAGTTGCGTGACGTCACAGAATCCCGCCGGTCTCTGATTGCTCAAACTCTGCACATGTCATGCAGGCTATGCCCTTCTTCTCCTCCCCGAGTGCTTCGCCCCATGTAACGCCATGTCTCGCAAACTAATTTTATCAATCAAAAGCACACTTCGTTCACCGTACGAAGTACCCCAAACTTCGACTTCGTCAGAACCGAAGTTTTCCTGAAATTCTAAACGAATTCCACTTCGTTAGAATCAATTCACCCATCTCTACCTGCCACCTCTCTGTCCTGACATACTGTTTTTTCCCTAAATGGTACAGACACTGTTAAAATGAAGATACTGCATATGATAATTACACACCCTGATTTTGACTCCAAAAGAACCCACAAACAAACTTGGGTAACCCTTGGATATAAATTGCGCTCCAAAATGGCCAAGAAAAATTTACTTGTATGCGCCTTTAAAAACACTGTGTATTTTACTAAAATATAAAAGCACAAACAGGCTTAATTAACCTTCGGTTATGAATTATGCTACAGGAAAAATGCCCTTTTTTGGTGTGAAAAAGAACGTTCTTTCAGTGACCACAACAGCAGAAAAACGCTTAATTAACCCCTGGATGTAAATTGCGCAAAATAATTGAGCAACCGAAAATTACCAGCTTTGTAGCGTGTTAAAATGGTGTGTATTTTACGATACACAACAACAAAAAAACTTGTAATTAACCTTCGGTTATGAATTATGCTACAGGAAAAGTTTCTTTTTTGGCGGTGAAAAAGAACGTTTCTGTTAGTGACCACAATAGCAGAACCACGCTTAACTAACCCCTGGATGTAAATTGCGCAAAAGAAATGAACAACCAAAAATTAAGTGGTATTTGGATTGTAAAAACGCTGTTTCTTTAAATTATTACAATAGGAACAGGCTTAGACACCCTTGGATATTCAATGTGCTGTAAACAGATAGCATTAAAATGTATATGCAGCTGCATTGGACGCACACTGGACTTCAGTTCCAATACCCCCACAAAATCAGAATTAGAACATAAGAGAAGCAGTCTCTGAGACAAGCTGTGCCACCCCCCAAAAATCTCTGTATAAAAATGAGTTCTTTAGTATCAGCTATCATAAGCAGCCGTGGCAGCACCTTCCCTACTCAGTACAGTGAGAGCGGTATGAGCTCCCAGCGTCGCGCCCGGACTTATATAGTGCGGTGACGTCACAGAATCCCGCCGGTCTATGATTGGCTTCATCTCTGCACATGTCATGTAGGCTATGCCCTTCTTCCTCCCAGAGTTCATTGCCCCATGTAACGCCATGTGTTCGCAGCCATTTTATCAATCAAAAGCACACTTCGTTCCCGTGAATCACCCCAAACTTCGACTTCTTTCAGAACCGAAGTTTTCCTGAAATTCTAAACGAATTCCACTTAGAATCAATTCGCCCATCTCTAGTCATGTTTCAGATGTGGTGGTCCATCCTGTCCCAACAGCTGTAGCACCCAGTGGCACGCCTCCCATTTAAGGAAGTCATGGTTTCACCACCACTGCCGAAGACAAATCCCTGTCTATTACATCATATACCGGACCAAATACTCCAGCTCCACGGCACACAAGGTGCCAGCAGTCGTTCACCGAGACGATTGCCAAGAGACAGCAGTATGCGTCTAGCCATCCCTAAGTGCAGAAGCTGACCGTGCTCCAAGTTGGTGGTACTGCAGTCCCTACCTTTTCAAGTGGTGGACTCTGCACCATTCAAAGAACTGGCAAGGAAACTTGGCATTCACTTCAGCCATTGTCACGACACGGGTAATGGCTCCTCTGGACCACCGCAAGCGGTGGTAGTGGCCACGCCAGGGAGCGACGTCCCCTTGCTGTGCTGTGACCTGTGCCTGCTCCAGGAATGTTTGTGCCACTGCCACTCGCATGTGAAGAGCCTGCCACCTCTCTGTCTGACATGCTGTTTGTTCTAAAATGTACAGCACTTTTTGATGAAGATATCTGCATATGATAAATACACACCCTGTATTTGACTCCAAATAAACCCACTAACAAGCTTGGGTAACCCTTGGATATAAAATGCGCTCCGCAAAGGGCCAGGAAAAATGTACTTATATGTGCCGTTTAAAAACACTGTGTATTTTACTGAATATAAAAGCACAAACAGGCTTAATAAACCTTCGGATATGAATTATGCTACAGAATTTCTTCTTTTGTGGTGAAAAAGAATGTTTCTTTTACTAAGTACAACTGCAGAAAAATACTTAGTTAACCCTTGGATGTAAATTGCGCAAAAGAAATGTGCTGCCAACAATTACCACTTCGTTAGAATCAATTCGCCCATCTCTAGTTGCAGTGTTTCTGTTGCTGAGAGTTGGGTCATATTGCCATGAACTGTCCAGTGACCACTGAGCAATGCAACGTGATGCTGCTTTTTACCAAAAATGCATAGCTATCGTATGTTTGTCCTGGTGGTGTGTACTACTGAATGTATAGAGGGTATAGAAAGGCATATTTGTGAACTGACACCAAAAGGAGAGAAGTTAAAAGCTTTGTTGGACTCAGTGTAGTAACCCTGGTAAAACCTGACCTAGTTAGTTCTCCCTGCAACCCGTAAGACACATTTGCAGTCACTTGTATGCATAGGGACATGTGTAAGTATCAAACCACTGTGGTAAAAGGAAACATGAACAGATTTACAGTGTAAGTTTGATAAAACCTTAGAAAAAGTGACACACTCTGTCAACAGAACTTTCTTCACCCTCCTATAAAGTCCATGTAATGCCAGAGATGTCTGATGGAAAAAAAAACAACTGATTATAGGTAGCCAAGAGTTCTTCTCTGGGAAAAAAGAGCAGACCCTTTATCCTTGTAAAGCATTTTAACTGACACAGGGGTGAAGGTACATGTAAAACTGTAAAGAATTCCTGAGGCTAGGGGATAAGCAGTCTCAAAAGAGATTAAGAATATGTTTGAGTTTGGGTAATTAGTTGTAATTCCCATAGTGAATAGTTCAGTCCCATTGTGCTAATTCATAAGATGAATGGCACCATCAGGTTCTTTAACGACTTTGGGAATTTGAATATTGTTTCTTTAATTTGACGCATATCCTATGCCACTAGTTGATGAACTAATAGAGCGGCTGGGTGCTGCATGGTACATCACCATGTTAAACTGAACAAATGGTTATTGGCAGATTCTCGTGACTGAGACACTCAAAGAGAAAATGGATTTTTCCACAACAGAAGAACTGTTCCAATATTGGGCCCTGGCAAAGGTTTCAAAGATTAATGGACCAAGTTTTGAGACCACATCACCAGTATGCTTCCTTCTTAGATGACATAGTTATAATGGGAGTTGCATGTGCCGAAGGCACGGGCAGCAATTAATGATCTGCGACTAGCAGGTCTGATGACAAACCCCGGGAAATGTAACATTGATCTGGAAAAGGTCAAATACTTGGGGCACATAATTGGAAGGGGTGGAGTGAAGCCCCAGAATGACAAGGTGGGTGCAATTCAGAAGTGGCCAAAGCCAATGAACAAAAAAACAAGGAAGGGTATTCTTGGGCATCAATGTTTACTACAGATGGTTTTTATATAGATTGGCGGCCATAGCAATTCCACTGAATGACCTCACCAACGGTAAAGAGTCAGTGATGGTGAAACTGAACCCCGAAGAGAGAAGCATTTCACAGTCAGTATAATGCACTCCTGACTTTAGGAGGCAGTTTGTGGTACAGACTAACACATGAAGCAGGTATAGGAGCCATTTTGTCACAGGTCAGCGATGGGGTGGAACATCCTGTAATGTACCTAAGCTGAAAGTTAAACCAGCATGAGAAAAATTGTGCGGTGGTTGAGAAGGAGTGTTTTGTCATTAGATGGCCTTTATAGTCACTTAAGTACTATCTACTGGGGAAGAAGTTCAAGTTAGTCACAGACCATGCCCCTCTAAAGCAGATGTACTTGAACAAAGAGAAGAACAGTATAGTACAGTATAGTACAATATCTGTACAGTACAGTACAGAGTGACAAGATGGTTTCTAGTCCTGTAGTCTTACAACTTTATGGTAGAACACAGGCCAAGCTGACTGCAGGGAAATGCAGATATACTTTCGAGAGTGCACTGTTGCTTGTTGGCAGTTGCCCAGTACTATTGACCTCAGACAAAATGTCTAGCATAGTGCTGGATGGAAGGTATATCCCTCCTAGATTAATTCTCTGGATGAAAGACCAGAGGAAGCCACACATGTGAGGTAATTAATTGGTCCATCAGGTGACTCTTAAGGAAAGTCAGGAGGGCAGTTAGGTGATGTTCATTTTCCTTCTGACACAAGACAGCAAGCTGGTTAGGAGAGATAAGTCCTGGTGTGACAAAAGGGTTCTAACATAGCTGCTTTTTGGTAAGCTGGGTCAAAGAAGCCCCCAGCTGGTAGAGAGCAATTTTACTGTTTAGTGAATGTTGAACAGGCAAGGTTTTTGTTTTGCTGCATTGTTTATTTTTGCTTTGCTGCAACTTTGCAATCAAGACGGCCAAGCCTCCAGTTTATTTTGAAACCTGTTGTAGATTCTCAACAAACACTTCCACACGCATCCGTGGTTCGTGCCAGGGTGATCCCCTAAAATATCAATATACCATTCATAACCATTTACATCAGCAATGTAAATCTACACACATACATATATTTACTATAAAGATAATATACACACTCACATGCATATACACATACATACGTACACTATGTAGCATGTATACACATGTATACATATACTTCATATGCTACATAGACTATATACACATACGTATACAATATTGCAATCTATACAAACATACATATACTATATAGCATATATACATACATACCACATATGTACAGGCACAGGCAGTATAACACAAACGTGAGTAAACCCCTAACATTTTTGTAAATATTTTATTATATATTTTCATGGAACAACACTAAAGATATGAACCTTTGATTCAAAGTAAAGTGGTTAGGGTACAATTTGTGTAACAGTGTAAATATGATGTGCCCTCAAAATAACTCAACACACAGACATCAATTTCTAAACCTCTGGCAACTAAAGTGAGTAGCCCCCCCAAGTTAAAATAGATAACATGTGTACAAAGTGTCAATATTTTATGGGGACATCATTATTTTCCAGCACTGCCTTACCTCTTTTGGGCATGGAGTTCACTAGAGCTTCACAGGTTGCAGCCATTGGAATCCTGTTCCACTTCTCCATAACAACATCATGGAGTTGGTGGTTGTTAGAGACCTTGTGCTCCTCCACTTTCCATTTGAGGATGCCCCACAGATGCTCAATAGGGTTTAGGTATGGAGGCTTGGCCAATCCAGCACCTTTACCCTCATTTTCTTTAGCAAGGCAGTTGTCAACGTGCAGGTGCGTTTGGGGTCATTATCATGTTGGAATATTACCCTGTGGCGCAGTTTCCAAGGGGAGTGGATCATGCTCTGCTATAGTATATCACAGTACATTCTGGCAGTCATGGTTTTCTCAATGAACTGTAGCTCCCCACAGTCAGCAGCACTTATACAGCCACAAAACATGACACTCCCACCACCATGCCTGACTGTAGGCTAAACACACTTGTCTTTGTTCTCCTCATCTGGTTGCCGCCACACACGCTTGACACCATCTGAACCAAATAAGTTTATCTTGGTCTCATCAGACAACAGGACATGGTTTCAGTAATCCATGCTTTGTCTGCTTGTCTTCAGCAAACTGCTGGCAGGCTTTCTTGTTCATCATCTTTAAAAGAGGCTTCCTTTAGTCATGCAGTCCAATTTGATGCAGTGTGCAGCATATGGTCTGACAGGCTGACCCCCGCCAACCCTTTAAAATCTGCAGACATGCTGGCAGCACTCATATGTCTATTTTCAAAAGACAATCTCTGAATATGATGTTGAGCACAAGCACTCAATAGCTTTGGAAAGGGCCTGTTCTGAGTGGAACCTGTCTTGTTAAACAGCTTTTTATAGCCTAAGCCATCTTTATGTAAAGCAACAATTCTTTATTTCAGGTGCCATGAGGTGCCATTTTGAACTTCCAGCGGCAGCAATAATACCAAATTTAACACACCCGCTCCCCATTCACACCTGAAACCTTGTAACACTAATGAGTCACATGACACCATGGAGAGGAAATGGCAAATCGGGCACAATGTACTCAATTCAGTTTCCAGTGGTTTAGACATTGATGACTGTGTGTTGAATAAGTTTGAGGGCACTCCAAATTAACACTGTTATTCAAGCTGTACACTGACTACTTTACATTGTATCAGTGTCATCTCTACAATGAAAATATATAATGCAATACTAGCAAAAATGTGAGGGGTGTACTCACTTTTGTGAGATATTGTACATATATATACTGTATATCTTATATATAGACACGCATATATATATATGTACAGTTGCAACCAGAAGTTTACATACACTATATAAAAAGATACATATGCATGTTTTTCTCACTACCTGACACGAGATCAGAATAAATCTTACCCATTTAGGTCAATTGCGATTACCAATATTATTTATATTTGCCAAATGCCAGAATAATGAGATAATTTTTTAAGGTATTTTTATTACTTTCTGCAAAATGAATAGTTTACATATATTTCGTTAGCATTTGGTAGCATTGCCCTTAATCCCTTATGGACCGTTTTTTTAGATTGACAAA